>CAJHQQ010002457.1:0-64375 GCA_905132885.1 Moricandia moricandioides
CTTATCTACTATATATTCACTCTCACAAGATTTTACTAAACACTAGGTCTGTGTCCGCGCTACGCGCGAAATATATACTTTAATTTTAAAAACATATTATATTTGACGAATAAAAAAGATTTGACGATAGTTTTTACTTTTTATTATTTGACATTTACGTAAACCAGTTCTCATAACCTAGAATTTTTATTATTTTGAAATTTCTATTTGAATATATATATGTATATATATACATATTGCTGACTATAAAATATAATCCTTAAAAATAAATTATTCTTACTTTATCTTGCAAAACAATTTGGAAGTATCAAAATTTAACATTTGATTTTTAATATCAGAAATATATAAATTGGTAAGATCAGGTCTATTAGATAGGTGATATAATGAGTTCTCACCATTTTAAATAATTAAAAAATAATTAAAATTGGAGAATTAATAAAAAATTCTCACTATTAAACTCTTAAAAACCTGTTTAGAACTCTAAATGGCAGATTATAGTTTACTAATGTTTTAATTAGTTTTACAGAATTAAAGTATAACTAAATCATTATAAGAAAAAACTTAGAATTGTAACTGATAATGTTGCTCTAAGCAACTAATTGAAAAGTTAATTAAACGTTAGTTATCATTCAATAGTGAAAATAGATTTTCATTATCTTATAATGTACACCACATATTTTTTTTGATATTTACACAATAGGTTTAAAGTTTATGAAACTGAAAATTAAGTAGTGTGACTAACAAATAAAATGCGAGGAATTAGTTCAATGTGAGTTTTTTATAACTCAGTCCTTAATTTTCTTTGATCTTTTACGTGGTATGATGTACATTCTTTTGTATTTTATATTTTTGTTAATTCAACTTTGAGTAATGTTCATGGAAATATTAAAGTAAAATCTTACATATGGTATTTTAACTTTTTGTATCGTTTTAGTTAATTTAAATCATACAGTATATAGTTAATTAATATGAATTCTCAATTACTTTAAGATTAATAGTCATCCTTATCATGATTTTTTTTTTCCATTTGTTAATGTTCAATAATTTTATAAAAGTACTTTTTTCACTCTATATAATTAGTCCCATGAACATGTTCTTACAATAAAATTTATTCATTAAACTTTCATTGTCATAGCATGTTTTATTTATGAAAATGAAAATTTAATGAATAAGTTTTATTGTAAGCCTCCGTCTTATTTCATCTTTGTCTCTCAATATTAGAAGTTCTTTTTAACCACTACTCAATATTAAGAATTAATCTTTCTATGATGTAGATTTTGCCATTTATATATTTCCAATCCTTTTTATATGTTTAATTATATTCAGTTTTTTTTTAGTTATTGCTGTCTTTGTCGAGGGCAGCAAGTTTCCTGAAGAAAAAGCTGTTAAAGAAATGGAATCTATGTCTCTCCTCGGCTTGAATCTGATTCTTCAAATAACTGTCAATAATAGAAGAATACACTAAGCTGGCAATACTGTATCTAGGTTAACTAATGTTACCATCACAAGAAGATTTCAATATGACTACTATAGTAAATTTGTGTTTAGTGGGACCATCAACCAAGTGAGAGATTCAACTGTCCAGAACAATGTGCATAAAATAATTTAATACGAACCCATAGTTACTACAACGCATGCCAGAGCCTATACTATATGTCAGCATTTCATCAGAAAGATAAAGTTTGAAAACTTACTTAATATAGAAGTCAATGATTGTGTCGTTTACAAATGTCTCTGGCTGCAAGAGGTCAACATCTCTTTTGCAAATAGAAACAGCATCTGGATCTCCCTTTGGATAGATAACATCCTCAAATGGTCCATCAAAGCTGAAAATACGACACAAAACTTGCAATTCAATATCAAATTCTACCTCCAAGTGCTTTAAATTATTTCAGTTATCTACTTCAGAGAGCCATAGAATACAAGCAGTGACGTTTGGAAATTTTTACCCCAAAAGCAGAACAGAAGACAGTGTCTGATTCCAAAAGGACATAAATACAGCTCCCATAGATCACTCTTACCGTGGAAAATAACGCTTCCGTTGATGCAAGTTGCCCCCTGATACTTCCACGTCATCACTACATTTTATAAACAGTTATTCAGCAAACAAAATTTCTAAAGACACAAAAGCTTATTCGGGTTAATTTTAGGAACATAAGCAAACCTGGTGGTCGACGGTGGGAGTGGCTAGCGGGGCCGATGAGAACAACCAAGCTGTCATGTCGAATCCACTGAGCCAGCTCCTGTTGTTTTAAATCACATTAATCAGACCTGTATATATCTCAAAATCAGTCAAGTATGATAATCTCACCCGACCACAGTGCCTTGTTCTGCGCATAAAGATGAAAATATCAAGTTATTTCCTCTGAAAAAATCATTTTGTTAATGCAAGAAAAATTGATTGGTTTTACCTGAGCTTTCATGGACAGGAAAACATTCCAGAACCTTAAGGTTTCATCTCCTGCTCCAGTTACAATCGTTTGTCCATCAGGTAAGACCGCGGTATGTTTGACATGTCAAAGTTGCAATATGAACCACAAAAAAAAGAGAGACAGATTCAGTTAGCCACATATGATAAGAAAAACTTACTTGCAAGAGTCAGCTCCAGAGTGTATTCTCGAACAATGAATGAAGACTTCTGAATTTGTTTTTTTATAAAGAAAACTGAGAGAGCAAAGCAAGCAGCACACATCAGAAAATTCAATATACCAAGTGTTAATTAAAAAGACTGAAAATTAAGCAGAATAGTCGTAGGGATTCCAAGTAAAGTTAAAAGTCTAACAACAAAAGTATTCCGTCTGCAAATATAACCAGAGCAACACCGAAAGTTAAAAAAAAAAGAACCCTTAGTAGAAGATCAAAAAAAAAAGATATAAAGAGCCTAAAATATATTGAGATATTTATGTAGAATCAGCTCATAGCTAGACACTTAACTGTAATATACAGAGAATGTAAAATAGTTGAAGATAGTAAAATATTTAGTTTGCAAATGGATCAAGACACACCGTTATGGTTGCTGTTGCCACTCTGCGAAGGACCGGGTGTTGAATGAGCGACTGTCCATTTAGCAGCTTCATGTGGCAAACGACATCTACATCATTGGTTGGGAAACAGTTGCAGTTAATGGGGCCTTCAAATGTCTATAACTACGCAGATAAGCAATCAAATTGCAAATGATTTGAAAGTTGTAACAGCTTATCATAGAGGTCATCCCTGAGTCCGTAGTTGCCTTCAAAATCCTCATGTAAGTAGAACCTAAACCTGTCTGCGTCAAGAGGGAGGGACACATGATCAAGATCGGAGAGGACAGAGCTGGGCATGAAGCAAATAACCGAACCGAGATCAGAAACTCGATAGATCTCTTTGCTTTTCATAGCCAAAAAAAACCTAGACTCTAAGTGAATCCTACGTTGAGGTGAGGGAGGTAAGGGAGGTAAGGTGGAGGACGATTAGATGAGATGAAACCTTGAAAAGAAACCAGTGAGTGGTTAAGGAGATTTCCCATCTATGAAACGAAATTGGGAAAGAAACAATCATACCGGAGATTTTCTGGAGATATCAGCTGATTTCATGGCCATATATTGATTTGTTGTAGCGAGGTCGTAGATTGTCGATTAAAGATCTGGTAGGGTTCAGTAAAAAAAAATATTTTGTAGGGTTTATATAAGAAGAGAAAGAGAACGAGGTGGAAAGCTTTGATGAAGGTAACATATCTTATTAAGAAAGGTTTAAAGAACAAAATTGAATGGGTGTGAGCAACATAAACGTTGGACTGGAAAAGTCGGGAAACGATGATCATGATTCGTGAAGTTGAAGAGACGGAGACGACTTACACACAGTGTTTGGAAGAGGTTAGAGCTCGTTTAAGATGAGCCATGTATTTTTAATATTGGCTAACATGAATTACCCGTTAAAAATTGTCTCGAAAAATAAAAGATGACGTAACAATTTGGAAACTCCTGATTGGTTGATTAAATTGTCCTACGTGGATAGCTTCTTAGATGCTCTTATTCAACTATTAGTATTGTTAGATTATTATTTTCTTTTTATGTGTTGAGCGTTTTTATATCTGTGTTTAAAATATGTTCCCTTATATTTATTTGATCAAGATTTTGCTTCCAAAATATTATTGATAATTTATATTGATCAAAGAGTAGTAATACTTTTCTTCACATTTTGACTTTTGACTTTTGTCTTTCTAGTGATTGGATCAAAAATATTGAAAAATATATAATATCTGGAATAATATTTGGTATGAATCATTCAAGTTTCTAGGATTTTAAATCATCATCCACTACGTAACTTAATTTAAATTATCCTTATCCCAAACAAAAACTTCTTCGCACCAAAACGGAAAGCCCAAAGCCATATATGATTGCATCCAAACCTCATTATAAAACGTGATATATTTCCAATTTTCTCTAACTCTGTATCGTATTTGCTACATAAGGAAAATAATGTGATAAAACTAATGATAAATAAAGCTTATGTAAGTCTACGAATTTGTAATTCATTTCTTATTACAACATGGCAATAACTGACTCCTGATATAAACTGCTGGAAATAATACTTTGCCCATAAAAACAAAATGATGAGCACAAAATTTGGATACTCATAAAAGTTACTACAAATGATCAACATAATAGATCGCGTATCTCATTCGTTTCTCATGCTAGCTATTACAGATACAACATCTACGTATTATCCATTTTCTTTATGCTAAAATTTGTTAGTCAATATATAACTCAACTGTGAAAATAATGTTGGATATGGACCTTTCATAATTCTTTGTAAGTAAAAGATTTAACATTGTAATTCTCATTCGTTTGGAAAATCATCAAAGAAAATATAAAAGACTTGTAACATGAAAAAATAGAGATAGAAAATGTTAGCAAAAGGGACGAAGAATTTTAAAATATGCTTCTCTATTCCACTCAATAAATTCTCAAAATCATACCATAAGCTTTATTCACCAGACGTTTCTACATGATCCACACCTTTGAGACACAATACAAATTGTAAGCTTAACAATATGACACTTTAAAAAATGAACATAACAAATATCTTGAAGTCTTCACATAAAAAAAAATTGATATTAAGACTTACAATATGACTTTCTTGAAGAATCTCATGTTATACGTTCATGGGAGATCGAGTGAGTCCACAAACACCCTTGATAAAGCTCAAATACTAAGGAATCTGTTCACAAAGAACCACAAAAGCGGATAGCAATACAAAATAGAAAAACAAATCTCTTGAAAGACTACACCAAGAAATACTTCTCCCACCAGCTTCCCGTCAAAATCACTTGAAAACTTGTTTTAAATAGAAACTTATGTTCTTTGTCTTTTAATTAACCACATCATCCTTCCCCATCGATCTAAACTCGACCTCACGCTGCCATAAGAGAATTATCAGTAACAGTATAAGAACAATATATCATTAATGGATCAACATGATGTCACCACTTATTAACAGATACAAATCATAACCTGGTTGGATTGTTTCATGGATATAACTATTCCAACAGATGTCTTCCCTCCAACTTAGCTCTGTTTTGAAGTGGGTGATGCCTATGAGTCCAAATACTTGTTGAAAGTTATTTTGTAAAGCTCATTGTACTCCACTGTTGCCTTAGAGTTCCAGAGCTACAACAAATATAAATAAACTCTTTCTTTGATTCCAAAATTTTTTTTCTAAGCGCACATGAGATACATAGAGCAGTCCTAAATCCTTACCCAAATTGGTTGCGTCTCATTAGTAAGCTCCCACTCCAAGTATTGCTCAACGACCTTCTTGGTCTTCTTTTTTTCTCGGTTACACGTTAAGAAGTTGTGACCATCAAGCACAATGATCCCTGAACGTCTAGATATTCCCTGATTTGGATCAATAGATTTCTCTGATGCTTATCAATATAATTATCAGAACATGAAGAGAAGAAGGTATACCTCAGTTTGGTCATCCTGCTCATCTCATTTTTTTTTGGCACAGCTGAGTCATCATCAACTTAAACTTGTTTAAGAGAGAATCAAACATCCAAATAAGAATTTTAGATGTTTTTGACATGTAATGCAACTACATAGAAAATTTTTACCTTGCAAGCAGAGCATTTGGGCATTTACGCCATGATTAAGTTCAGATATATGTCATCAAGTTGATCTTACCTCTTTTGTGTATCCGTTAACCTGCCAAGTGTATATAGGGAACAAAAAAACTGAGAATAGTTTTTCATGAGATTCTGAATTCTATCTGGATATGCAAATCCTTTGTCATCCTAGCTCACCTCTTCTAATAAAAAAAAGAGGTAGTTTAGGATGAAGAGTTTTAATGACCGAAAAAATACTTGCACTAAGCTACAAAAGAAGTACAAAATCATAATAACTTAAGATGCAAAGTAATACATGTTCCTATAGGAATTATTAGTTAAGGATCAGTGTCTTCCTTAATAATAATTGCTTGAATCTGCTTCTCCTTCCCATGCATATAGCTTACCATATAATGTTTACATGTTTAGCGAGTAACACTTATATGTATGGTAATCCTATTGAGTAAATCAGACCAATGAGACTTCAAGAAAGCTGCTGAGTTAGATTAAGCACCATGAAATAGGAAAGATTATATGAGCAAGCACCATGAGCACAGCCAGTGGCTCGATCCTTCATGAGCATCACTTCTAAAACCTTACTTAAACTCTGAAAGTACTCTCGATATTCAATGCGTCTTCCAAGAGAGCCGACCAATGAACAACTTACATGATTTCATTTTCATTCTGCAACAGTTTTTGTTACCGAGTATATATACATTTAGTAAACAGTTCGATCTGACTGAAAATATCATTTTTACTTCAAAAAAAACTCATAACCATATGTTCCCAAAAACATGATTGAGATAATTGAATCGAACAAACCTTTACGACAAACAATAGGATGTGTAGATGAATATGAACAATTTGGGTCTTGATGTATCATGTGAATTGATAGAGCCACGATCTTAGATTTCTGTGAACAACACATGGCTTGACCAAATGAAGGTGTGAGTTTGAAAGAAGAAATCAAAACAGATAATAGAGGAAATCTATTCGTTATCGAAGTTAAGAAACCGAGGATGTAGAAAGGCTGACACTTGAAGCTTTCCAAGGCGATGTGGGATTTCGCTGGTGTTGCGGTGCTCGAATTTGCCGGAGAAGTGGAGCTTGAAATCGTTACTTTGGTTATATTAAAGCTGCATATTTGGTCACCAGCGGTTATGAGTCGATGTGAATTTTGAAGCTTGAAAATTGTATTTAGAACTGAAGTGGAGGTGATGAAACAGACGAATCAATCTATTGTTAGTGACTATGTGGGTTGGATCAACATATAATTATGAGTGATAGAAGAAGGTATAGGAGTTGAGAAGACAATCGTCTAAAGAACGTTTTGGTATGAGGAGAAAAAATGAGAAGACAATCGAAATAGACAAACTCTTTTTCGGAAGTCGGATTGGTGACATGGCATAAAAATGATTTTTGATTGGTTGATTTAATTGGCTGAGGTGGCACTCTCTCTTTTGAGTATATTGAACTTTTATTATTGTAAGATTAATGTTTTCATCAATTAATGACACTTCCATTCTCTTGCTATCAAAATTTTCTAATGAACAATATTTAGAATGATTTTTGATGCAAGAACATGGAGAAACACATTCTTCTAAGTAAATGTAGTCTATGTACTTAATATTAGATTTATCCATCTTAGACTGTTTTATTTGAACATTTTCTTACAAAATCTTATGGATATTGCCTCATCTCTTAGTATAGTTATTAGTGGACATTCAATTAAAGTTTAGAGCGTAAAAAATCATCACAAAGGACTGCATATTCCATAAAAGTCATTTCATATTGTTTCTAGATAACTTAAATGTTTATTGGAATGCAACAAACTTTTAAAAAAAATTATGATCTTTAAATTATGACTATATGTTTATTTTATTATAAACTTTCACAGTTTAGATCTACACAATTTGTTATATATATTTAAGATTCTACATATATATATATAATATTTTCTGTCGGTCACATACTAGTAACTTTATATTTCATTTTATCATTAGTCTATGAATACTTCCCACATTTCCTTGAGAATCAAGAAACAAATACATACATCTTTTTCAAGTGTTATTTTTCTCATGATGCCTAACAAGGAGAAAAATCTTCCAGTATTGATTTTGGAGGAATTGGTTTCGAATGTGTTTTTCGTCCCATTATATACCGTACTAAATATTTCTTGGATTCTTATTGTCTTCTTAAAACCATTTCTCAACATATCTCTTCACTCTTCTTCTATATTTCTCCTCTTTCTCTTTCCCATAAACAAAGGTCATAGATCAAATTTTCTATTACAAAACAGTATCATGTTATGTCTATTTCCATAGAACTTAGAACTTTCCCTATTGCTGAATACAACGAATATGTCTTCCATAGAAGAAACTTAAGGATTTTTTACATCTTTGAATTATGCTAATACCGCTTCAAACTACCGTAGTAACATTTAAAAAAGGTGATCAACTTATTTGACTACAACGAATAAATCTTGTCAAACGTTTCTTCGTTGCTTTGATTTAGAAATTTGAGAAATTTATGGGAGTTTGTTTTGTTTGAAGTTTCAAATCCTAATGTTCCTTTCAAATAAATTTGAATATCAAGATGTGATTATATATACCACGATTAAGATTATGAGGTTTGGCATATTATACATTTTAGTAGGACTAAGTTTTCGTATTTGGTGATTGATTTACTAAGGAATAATGTGACTCAATGGTGTCACTTCCATCTTACAATCAGATATTAACATGCCTCTTTAAATATTTCTGAATGATATAAAATATCATACTAATAAATAATTTCTAGTGAGGTCTCAGTTTGGATCGTTGTCTGGTTCGGCGATGTCGACTTTCGAGAGAACGGTAAATCAAACTGTACATGGCGAGAGACATATGGGCGAGCATTTTAGAAATATTAACAGAGATAAGAACTATATGAATCTGAGTAGCACAAGAATGCAAATTGTACTGAGCGATCTTGAAGTTTGTGCCGAGTGTATGGTTTGAGCCATGGGTCACAGAACAACCGAAAAATCTGAGTTTCTGATAATTAGGTGTTTTACCAAATATGTTGGAGAATGGTGATTCCATGGATAGAAGTGGCATCGGCATTTGATTGATTACATACGCCACAACAGGAAACGCAAAAGGGCAGTAATGTTTTGGAACTGATGCCTTTGATAGGAGAGTAAATCCAGTCTCAACTATGTGTCTGTGTTTTCATTCAGAGATGCCATTATGCTCAGGTGTATGTGGTGGAGAGATGAAGTGGGATATTCCTTTGGACTGAAAGAAATGTCTTAGAGCCATAAACTCACATCCATTGTCTGCGTAAAAGGTACCCATCCTCAAGTTGAAGTAGTTCTCAATTAGATTTGTGAATGCAATTCTAATGTCTTTGACTTGAGGTTTTTATTAAGAGGAAAAGCAAAGAGTAGCTTGTGAAATGGTCAATGATAAGTACATAGTATTTGTAGTGATCTGAAGATAGGATATGCGAGGTCCAAACATCTAATTATAAGTATTGAAGTGATTTTGTAGAGATATTAGCTGATTCCAGAAAAGGAAGCTTGTAGCTTTATTGATGAAGCAATCATTTCAAGAGAATTTTTCTTTTGTGATGGTAATGAAATAGGAAAAAAAAATTAAACAATAGAATTTAAAATAGAAAAGGATAGATGTCCCAATCTTGAGTGCCATGATGAGAGAATAGTCTTCAAACTTGGATAGGCATATGTTGCATTGACATAAGGCACTGTCACAGGCCACTCATATAATTCGTTTTAGTTTTGTCGCGTAGCAATTGGACCCCCAATTTCAGATCCTTCACCTGAAATGATTTTGGAAAGAATTCCACAGAAAAATCATTACAATTGCCTAGTCTGTATACTGAGATGAGATTCTTGTGTATGTTTGGAACAAAAACAACATTATGTAGGGCTAGTGGACGAGAAATAGTGGAGAGAGATTTGAAACTAGTTTGATGTATAGGCAGTTGATCCATCTGCCACCATTACATCATTCGCTCCATGATACGGTTGGTGAATGAGAGGCTGTTTAGGTGTGATGTAATATGGTGTGTAGTGCCACTATCTATCAGCCATTTGCTTGCATTGTACGGGGACACTGCAGTGTAGTTGGCTCTCGGATTCGAGGGTGTGAAGGGGGTTGCTTGTTGGTTGGAGCCAGCTTGAAAACTCTGAATCTAAGAGCATCTTTTAGCAGTATGGGATTGAATGCAACATATTTGACAATGGCCAAGGTAAGGTCTTTGTCCCTTGTAATCATGAAGGTTTGGCTGTTGAGATTTCTTCCAATGTTGTTTATATGTTTGTTGTGGCCATTGATTGTTCTGCTTCTGCTTGTTTTTGTTCATGTAGGTGTTGTTGTTGTGTTAATGAGAAACAATCACCGTTCTGGCATGTGAGGTAGGATAGCATCACTGGAGCTGAGAAGTTTTGCCTCATGATTGAAAAGATTCTCATGGAATTCAGTTATTGAAGGAGGAACATCTCTTCCTTCCACTTGATATATGACTGGTTTGTAATTAATATCACTCAATGAGCAAATTTACTCTCTCATATATGAGGATCAGTTGTAGTCCTTAGGGATCAAATCCACATGGAACGTGGGTAGATAATAGACTTATAAATATTAATATTAAGCTAGACAAGTAATTGTAAAGCAATAAACAGTAGATATTAATTGAGAATTGATTTGTAAACTTATAAGAATGAATAGTTATATCTAGGGTTTTAGGTTATAGTATTGTAATATATACGCTAAGGATGTGTGGTAAACCGTCCTAGAACTCGAATACTAAAGCAAGATATCCAGATATCACTGTGAGTCTTATTAACAGATACAAATCATAACCTGGTTGGATTGTTTCATGGATATAACTATTCCAACAGATGTCTTCCCTCCAACTTAGCTCTGTTTTGAAGTGGGTGATGCCTATGAGTCCAAATGCTTGTTGAAAGTTATTTTGTAAAGCTCATTGTACTCCACTGTTGCCTTAGAGTTCCAGAGCTACAACAAATATAAATAAACTCTTTCTTTGATTCCAAAATTTTTATTCTAAGCGCACATGAGATACATAGAGCAGTCCTAAATCCTTACCCAAATTGGTTGCGTCTCATTAGTAAGCTCCCACTCCAAGTATTGCTCAACGACCTTCTTGGTCTTCTTTTTTTCTCGGTTACACGTTAAGAAGTTGTGACCTTCAAGCACAATGATCCCTGAACGTCTAGATATTCCCTGATTTGGATCAATAGATTTCTCTGATGCTTATCAATATAATTATCAGAACATGAAGAGAAGAAGGTATACCTCAGTTTGGTCATCCTGCTCATCTCATTTTTTTTTGGCACAACTGAGTCATCATCAACTTAAACTTGTTTAAGAGAGAATCAAACATCCAAATAAGAATCTTAGATGTTTTTGACATGTAATGCAACTACATAGAAAATTTTTACCTTGCAAGCAGAGCATTTGGGCATTTACGCCATGATTAAGTTCAGATATATGTCATCAAGTTGATCTTACCTCTTTTGTGTATCCGTTAACCTGCCAAGTGTATATAGGGAACAAAAAAACTGAGAATAGTTTTTCATGAGATTCTGAATTCTATCTGGATATGCAAATCCTTTGTCATCCTAGCTCACCTCTTCTAATAAAAAAAAGAGGTAGTTTAGGATGAAGAGTTTTAATGACCGAAAAAATACTTGCACTAAGCTACAAAAGAAGTACAAAATCATAATAACTTAAGATGCAAAGTAATACATGTTCCTATAGGAATTATTAGTTAAGGATCAGTGTCTTCCTTAATAATAATTGCTTGAATCTGCTTCTCCTTCCCATGCATATAGCTTACCATATAATGTTTACATGTTTAGCGAGTAACACTTATATGTATGGTAATCCTATTGAGTAAATCAGACCAATGAGACTTCAAGAAAGCTGCTGAGTTAGATTAAGCACCATGAAATAGGAAAGATTATATGAGCAAGCACCATGAGCACAGCCAGTGGCTCGATCCTTCATGAGCATCACTTCTAAAACCTTACTTAAACTCTGAAAGTACTCTCGATATTCAATGCGTCTTCCAAGAGAGCCGACCAATGAACAACTTACATGATTTCATTTTCATTCTGCAACAGTTTTTGTTACCGAGTATATATACATTTAGTAAACAGTTCGATCTGACTGAAAATATCATTTTTACTTCAAAAAAAACTCATAACCATATGTTCCCAAAAACATGATTGAGATAATTGAATCGAACAAACCTTTACGACAAACAATAGGATGTGTAGATGAATATGAACAATTTGGGTCTTGATGTATCATGTGAATTGATAGAGCCACGATCTTAGATTTCTGTGAACAACACATGGCTTGACCAAATGAAGGTGTGAGTTTGAAAGAAGAAATCAAAACAGATAATAGAGGAAATCTATTCGTTATCGAAGTTAAGAAACCGAGGATGTAGAAAGGCTGACACTTGAAGCTTTCCAAGGCGATGTGGGATTTCGCTGGTGTTGCGGTGCTCGAATTTGCCGGAGAAGTGGAGCTTGAAATCGTTACTTTGGTTATATTAAAGCTGCATATTTGGTCACCAGCGGTTATGAGTCGATGTGAATTTTGAAGCTTGAAAATTGTATTTAGAACTGAAGTGGAGGTGATGAAACAGACGAATCAATCTATTGTTAGTGACTATGTGGGTTGGATCAACATATAATTATGAGTGATAGAAGAAGGTATAGGAGTTGAGAAGACAATCGTCTAAAGAACGTTTTGGTATGAGGAGAAAAAATGAGAAGACAATCGAAATAGACAAACTCTTTTTCGGAAGTCGGATTGGTGACATGGCATAAAAATGATTTTTGATTGGTTGATTTAATTGGCTGAGGTGGCACTCTCTCCTTTGAGTATATTGAACTTTTAGTATTGTAAGATTAATGTTTTCATCAATTAATGACACTTCCATTCTCTTGCTATCAAAATTTTCTAATGAACAATATTTAGAATGATTTTTGATGCAAGAACATGGAGAAACACATTCTTCTAAGTAAATGTAGTCTATGTACTTAATATTAGATTTATCCATCTTGGACTGTTTTATTTGAACATTTTCTTACAAAATCTTATGGATATTGCCTCATCTCTTAGTATAGTTATTAGTGGACATTCAATTAAAGCTTAGAGCGTAAAAAATCATCACAAAGGACTGCATATTCCATAAAAGTCATTTTATATTGTTTCTAGATAACTTAAATGTTTATTGGAATGCAACAAACTTTTTAAAAAAATTATGATCTTTAAATTATGACTATATGTTTATTTTATTATAAACTTTCACAGTTTAGATCTACACAACTTGTTATATATATTTAAGATTCTACATATATATATATATATATATATATATATATATATATATTCCGTCGGTCACATACTAGTAACTTTATATTTCATTTTATCATTAGTCTATGAATACTTCCCACATTTCCTTGAGAATCAAGAAACAAATACATACATCTTTTTCAAGTGTTATTTTTCTCATGATGCCTAACAAGGAGAAAGATCTTCCAGTATTGATTTTGGAGGAATTGGTTTCGAATGCGTTTTTCGTCCCATTATATATCGTACTAAATATTTTTTGGATTCTTATTGTCGTCTTAAAACCATTTCTCAACATATCTCTTCACTCTTCTTCTATATTTCTCCTCTTTCTCTTTCCCAGAAACAAAGGTCATAGATCAAATTTTCTATTCCAAAACAGTATCATGTTATGTCTATTTCCATAGAACTTAGAACTTTCCCTATTGCTGAATACAACGAATATGTCTTCCATAGAAGAAACTTAAGGATTTTTTACATCTTGGAATTATGCTAATACCGCTTCAAACTACCGTAGTAACATTTAAAAAAGGTGATCAACTTATTTGACTGCAACGAATAAATCTTGTCAAACGTTTCTTCGTTGCTTTGATTTAGAAATTTGAGAAATTTATGGGAGTTTGTTTTGTTTGAAGTTTCAAATCCTAATGTTCCTTTCAAATAAATTTGAATATCAAGATGTGATTATATATACCACGATTAAGATTATGAGGTTTGGCATATTATACATTTTAGTAGGACTAAGTTTTCGTATTTGGTGATTGATTTACTAAGGAATAATGTGACTCAATGGTGTCACTTCCATCTTACAATCAGATATTAACATGCCTCTTTAAATATTTCTGAATGATATAAAATATCATACTAATAAATAATTTCTAGTGAGGTCTCAGTTTGGATCGTTGTCTGGTTCGGCGATGTCGACTTTCGAGAGAACGGTAAATCAAACTGTACATGGCGAGAGACATATGGGCGAGCATTTTAGAAATATTAACAGAGATAAGAACTATATGAATCTGAGTAGCACAAGAATGCAAATTGTACTGAGCGATCTTGAAGTTTGTGCCGAGTGTATGGTTTGAGCCATGGGTCACAGAACAACCGAAAAATCTGAGTTTCTGATAATTAGGTGTTTTACCAAATATGTTGGAGAATGGTGATTCCATGGATAGAAGTGGCATCGGCATTTGATTGATTACATACGCCACAACATGAAACGCAAAAGGGCAGTAATGTTTTGGAACTGATGCCTTTGATAGGAGAGTAAATCCAGTCTCAACTATGAGTCTGTGTTTTCATTCAGAGATGCCATTATGCTCAGGTGTATGTGGTGGAGAGATGAAGTGGGATATTCCTTTGGACTGAAAGAAATGTCTTAGAGCCATAAACTCACATCCATTGTCTGCGTAAAAGGTACCCATCCTCAAGTTGAAGTAGTTCTCGATTAGATTTGTGAATGCAATTATAATGTCTTTGACTTGAGGTTTTTATTAAGAGGAAAAGCAAAGAGTATCTTGTGAAATGGTCAATGATAAGTACATAGTATTTGTAGTGATCTGAAGATAGGATATGCGAGGTCCAAACATCTAATTATAAGTATTGAAGTGATTTTGTAGAGATATTAGTTGATTCCAGAAAAGGAAGCTTGTAGCTTTATTGATGAAGCAATCATTTCAAGAGAATTTTTCTTTTGTGATGGTAATGAAATAGGAAAAAAAATTTAAACAATAGAATTTAAAATAGAAAGGATGGATGTCCCAATCTTGAGTGCCATGATGAGAGAATAGTCTTCGAACTTGGATAGGCATATGTTGCATTGACATAAGGCACTGTCACAGGCCACTCATATAGTTCGTTTTAGTTTTGTCGCGTAGCAATTGGACCCTCAATTTCAGATCCTTCACCTGAAATGATTTTGGAAAGAATTCCACAGAAAAATCATTACAATTGCCTAGTCTGTATACTGAGATGAGATTCTTGTGTATGTTTGGAACAAAAACAACATTATGTAGGGCTAGTGGACGAGAAATAGTGGAGAGAGATTTGAAACTAGTTTGATGTATAGGACAGTTGATCCATCTGCCACCATTACATCATTTGCTCCATGATACGGTTGGTGAATGAGAGGCTGTTTAGGTGTGGTGTAATATGGTGTGTAGTGCCACTATCTATCAGCCATTTGCTTGCATTGTACGGGGACACTGCAGTGTAGTTGGCTCTCGGATTCGAGGGTGTGAAGGGGGTTGCTTGTTGGTTGGAGCCAGCTTGAAAACTCTGAATCTAAGAGCATCTTTTAGCAGTATGGGATTGAATGCAACATATTTGACAATGGCCAAGGTAAGGTCTTTGTCCCTTGTAATCATGAAGGTTTGGCTGTTGAGATTTCTTCCAATGTTGTTTATATGTTTGTTGTGGCCATTGATTGTTCTGCTTCTGCTTGTTTTTGTTCATGTAGGTGTTGTTGTTGCGTTAATGAGAAACATTCACCGTTCTGGCATGTGAGGTAGGATAGCATCACTGGAGCTGAGAAGTTTTGCCTCATGATTGAAAAGATTCTCATGGAATTCAGTTATTGAAGGAGGAACATCTCTTCCTTCCACTTGATATATGACTGGTTTGTAATTGATATCACTCAATGAGCAAATTTACTCTCTCATATATGAGGATCAGTTGTAGTCCTTAGGGATCAAATCCACATGGAGTGTGGGTAGATAATAGACTTATAAATATTAATATTAAGCTAGACAAATAATTGTAAATCAGTAAACAGTAGATATTAATTGAGAATTGATTTGTAAACTTATAAGAATGAATAGTTATATCTAGGGTTTTAGGTTATAGTATTGTAATATATACGTCAAGGATGTGTGGTAAACCGTCCTAGAACTCGAATACTAAAGCAAGATATCCAGATATCACTGTGAGTCTAATCAAATGTATAAGGCTTTGATCTAGCCGTCGATTTGAAGCAAAGAATGATTGTCGATCGATAATATGGTAAGAGTGTCGATCTATACTCCTTAGACAAGCATTTTCATCCTAATCGATATGTTCACTAAGTTAATCTAGACCAGCTTTCGCATGCATCTAACAACCTAGCTCAACATAATTAATATCAGGTATAGATCCTAGTGATGTATTTATTTATATCCTAAGTTCAGGGTTCGCTACTCTAGATAACAAGCAATGATATTAATTATGATGAAGGATCCTTATGGATTCATCTTAGCAGTTATATGTTTAGAAATACATAAAAACCCTAATAAAACCCTTAATTTAACAAGGAGAACTACTCAGCCATGATCAAGCAAAGCATAAAAAATATCTGAATAGAATCTATCTATTTATATATATAAAAGACAGTTCTCTCACTCAAGGGACTGCCACCTCATCAAATAGGGTGAGGAAATTTCGACACGTGGCACATCTAAACTATTTGCGTGAAACAATTTTATATGGGCTGTGTGATGTTATCTTTTGGGCCTGAAGTGAAAGTTACTTGCCCCTTCATTAATCGGTATTATCCTTTAACTTTCACCAACCGTATAACCTCTTTCTGTTCATCTTCCTATTGAAAAGATTTTCAAACGTTACAGAGTAGGGTCGTCGTCAAGGCACTAATCAACCATTGCTCTCCACTCCTCACACAATGTATTGTTGAATGCATCCCCTTTACTTCTTTTCTCAAAATCTTTGACTATAAAAATGTAACACATATCCCATGAATTTCATCACTTCAATATTCATGTATCATAAGTGATTTTTTCTTTCTTTGTTTCTAACTGTAAAGCATATACAAACTTTTAGGACTGACCGGTTATCATTCGGATCCAGGTCGAGCGATTGGATCTCAATAGAAGAAGACTCACAGTCTGGATCGTAGAACGTTGCTGTGAAGAAACGATTCAAAGCTTAGTTAAGAAGCCAATAGATTTGTATATGGTATGAAAAGCAGGAATCGATGCAAGAGGTGCTGATAAGAATAACACAGCTACTCTAGATTCTAAAAGATGGACATGTCAGTTCAACGGTGGTTCAAGGGCCGGCCCCTGTTAAAATTTCTCAAAAAATGTACGTCTCTTCTTTCCTTCTACATCTTAATCGACTGTTTCGACTATGTGCTTTCTCCTCTGGTACGTTTCCTTACGATATATTCTCACATATGGGTCAGATATTGCTTTGTATATGGTGACTCAGTGTTTTATCTCCCTAATGAAGTTTTCTTCCCGCTCTTTGTGTAATTTATGCAGATGGACCCTCCGTATATGCCAAGCTTGGTATAAGAACATAGTTTGGATACTCAGGTTCTATCAGTCTCAGCCTTTGAGTTAATCTTGGCAGTTGGCACGTTCTTAGTGCTTCTCAGTGGAGCAGTAATATTGTTGGTATGTATGAATGATGGGTTTTTGATTAATGGTAATGTTACATTCTCTATTAAAGGACTCACTTATCCCACATGCACATATTTTGCTATGTTTTGTTGTGTTCTTTTTTGGTTATGTCATTATTGCTTTAATCTATACTCGCTTATGTGCAGACCAACTTCTAAAAAATGTGGAATTTGTTTTTTCTTCTTTTTGAGCAGGCTGTAAGTTGTATTGTGCCTTTATGTTATGAGAATTGAGAGAAACCTCTTGATCAATTTTTGTTAGTGTGGATTTAAAAATTTTACGCCTGTAAACATAATACCATAATAAACACTGATGTAAATGTCTCACCCTTCCACCACATCATTATAAACTCAACTTTGAAATTCTGTGATTCACAAACTGAATCTCATTTGGGTCTATAGTCGTTTTAAACAAGTGCTCGAGGGTCTATGATGTCATGTTAGAAACTGGGACTGCAGTTTGTTTAGGGGTTTTAGGTTGCTTTAGCTATTGCTAGGCTTAACATTGAGTTTAATTTTAATTAGATAACAGTTTGTAGAATGCAACTAGAGAATATAGTTTATGCGTTGTATATTACAGAATCCTTTGATGATTTCGAGACATAAAGGTCTTGAGTGCATTTTTTATGAGACAAGTGAGTCATTTTATGTTCCTATTTGGCTGAATTCTCATGCCTCCTAATGGAGTTAGGGTTGCTATGGAAATGCAAGCTGAAGCTAAAGTAAAAAATGAGGGCATGAGGTAAATTTTCATTGCTTAACATTTCAAAAATTTTGTTTTCTGGTTGAGCAGTGTGCTTGGTGCTTCTCAAGAATACAAAACAAAGCCTGCTTATTCTATCTATCATTGTTTATTTAACTACCTTGAATAGGGAACCCCAAGTCCATATCAACATCCTTGATAGTAGAAAAAGTTGTGTTTTCTATCTTAATATTTGCGACTCAAAGTAGATTTCACTACAACATTTTTTTTTTCTATTCCTAGCTTAATTGGTTTTATTTTTTACGTTTATTAATGTTTAAAAACGGCATCTGCTCAAGAGTTCATAAAAGAATTCATTAAGAGATTCAAGCTTTGAATCTGGTCCTCTGTTTGAGGTTTAGTCTCCCCATTTTTCACATGTACAAAGACATAATAGTTTTGAAAAAAATAAATTCTTTAAGCTTATAGTATGTTGATTGTTTTTTCATTGGTTCTGACTGATATATATAGGAGATAAAGACCAAAATAGACCTTAAAAAGTTTTTGTTTCAAAAATAGCACTAAAAAAAAGACCAAAATAGACTTTATTAAAGGATGTAAATATATATTTATACCTTTAGGTTAACTAATCTAAATTTAGGATTTAGAGTTATTTTGTGGGGGTTTTGGAGTTGAGATTTAAAAATTAAAAATATTAAAAAATATTAAAATTTTCAAAATAAAAAAAAAGTCTATTATGGTCATTTTTTCTCTCAAGGTCTATTTTTGTGACAAAAACTTTAAAAGAAGCTATTTGAGAGATTTGCCCTATATATAGATATGCATATACACACACTCTTTCGTATATCTTTATTCTAGGGTCGAAAACATTGTAAATAAAGTTCAGTTTCTTTACAACAAACAAATTATATATCATGGACATACATCACAAATCAAGTATAATATAATCAAACTTTTCAAACTAGAAAAGGTTAATGACAAATTAATGAAAATAATCTCTACAATAAATAAGTTTAACTATATATATATATATATATATATATATATATATATATATATATATATATATATATATACATATTTGTTTTTATCAACAACAATTCACATATAATATAACCATATATTTTAAATTGTAAACAATTTTTATACAAAAAACAATTGATTTTTTACAAAAAAAAAATGAACTTTTTTACAACAAATATGTTTACAAGAAAATACTGATAAAATTTAAAGAACAACAACTACAGAAATAAAACAAATAATTTAAGAAAATCCCGCGCGAAGCGCGGGTTTCCCCTAGGACATAAATAGAATAAGGTTAAGAAACAATGGAGTTCCAAAACAAATCTTTGAAGGAATCTTGATCTTCTTCACAAAACTACTAAAAACCTAGAATGATATTTTGTGGTAAAAAAATAGAAAAGATTCTCTTTTGCCTAAACGATGGTAAAGCACATGAATAATAGGTATTGTGAGAATCGAAATTTGAACTGTCGATTTTAGTTAATGGAGGAAAGTCAAGATTCTCGATTTTCCTTGAGGATTTGGATTCCCTGCGTAAACACACGAATACAAAAAAGAGACAACTAACAAAATATCGTAAGAGATTCACAAAGGCGTTTTATTGATTAATATGAAGTATAGTTTACAGAGTTTCACCAAAAATAGGATGGATGGAAATTCGTCAACAATGGGGAACAAGAGAACAGAGTAGTAAAATGTTCTAAGTGTTGAACTTGCTAGTCTAGCTACCTAAGTTCTCCTAAAGATTTTGCTTTCTACCCTTGATTCGAGTTTATCTCTCCGCATAAATTTTCCTTATCTTCTCGATCCTTCACGTTTATCTCGAAAAGTTAGCATTTATCCTCTTCTTTCCAATATCCTTGTCCCAATCGATTTTGACAGTCATTAAATTGGACCCGGGCCTTTTCTTTGAGTTAAAATCGTAAGTGGGCCGTTGTCATGTTTTAGGCTGCTTTGGGCCTTTTTACAATTTTGTGCGTTTTTACGATTACTTCTCAAAGAAATCGTTAGTTTATCCTAATTCATTTTCCGCATCGTTGGATTGCCCAAACGTTTTATGAGAAAATACACCTTACTTATTTTTGCTTATTTTCGTCGTAAATTTCAACAGAAACTCCAATCGAGTCGAAACAAACGGTGTTTCAGTTAATATTCAAAGGAGAAGACCGTAGTGAGGTGAGAGTTGGATAAGGGCAAGACAAAATGTCAGGACGGGATGCTCTCTCCATGAGGGCAAAACGAGTCGGGAAGGGGTTGGTCTCGATTTGAGGGCAAGACAACAAGACATGGTCATCGATCTCGCCATGGGGCGAGATGAGACGGGTGAGATCGAGACGGTCGGCTGGTGGTCTCGCCATGAGGGTGAGACGATTCATCTAGATGTGTGGTCTCACCATGAAGGAGAGACGAGTAATCGAGACGTATGGTCTCGCCATGAGGGCGAGACGTATGGCCTCGCCATGAGTGCGAGACGTATGGTCTCACCCTGAGGGCGAGACAAGTCGGTCCGGATAGATTGGTCTCGCCACCATGGCGAGGATATATTCCCGTTCGGGACGTTTGATTTATATGTTTTTGTTTGTGCTCGTTATGCCCAAGTGTAATCATTTTTATGTTTTGGGACTTGCCGCGCGTGGCATTGAATCCCTGACACTTGGTAAAAAAATTTTTAATGAATTGTATTTAAATTAGCTTATGATTTATCTCCTTGACGTAAGAGTACTTTCTATGCGGAGACAAAGGGAAAAATTATGAGTTGTCATCTCATTTCTAACGCTTATTGGATCGTTACATTCGTCGTTTTTCTAAGATGAGAATACTCAAAATTTCCTAGTTTGCGGAGTCTCATGAACATACGAATATAAGAAAAGAGACATATTTAGGATTCTCGTATCGGTATGTTGATACTATGCCTTGAGATGTTTGAGACCAGTGTGTTGGGTTTAGGGTAAGACCTAGTCTTACTTTCGGTTTAGGGCTTTCGAAGACTGTTTTGGCTTAAATCACCCATTTAAGTTTCAACCTGACTATATCTCATTATTTAGGTCTGTGAAATGTTCTCGGCTTATATGACTTGCATCGATCGAAAATCGAGCGTCTCTTCAAAGACATCTGGAAGTGCTTGACCAAAATTTTGGATTTCATTTATAGCGCAGTATTATCCTTGTGTTGGATGTCTAAGAGTCTTTCTCTGTGGGGGGAGATGGCTAAGTTTGTTTAGGACGTTCAAGTTTTTTGTTGTGATCTGCAACAAACGGAATGGTAAGTGTTACCGTTTGAATATGAGCTTTAGTGAAGGATATGTGTTTGAGAAGATGTTAATGCATATGACTGTTCAATTTTCCGAGATGGAGACTTCATCAAGGAAGATATTTTTCGTTGAAAAATGGCTATTAAGGCGTTTGTGACGTCTCGCTACGTTGAAGAGTGGATTTTTCTTTCCTATGTCGTATTTCGTGTTTGAAATTTGTGTGCTTAAAAGGTATGTTTATGAAGATCTTTTGTATGATTTCCGTTTTCAGGCGGTACTATGATTGTTTGTTGTCACCTGGGCGTTTTTTAAGCGAATCTTGAATTGTTGTTTTTACCGTAAAGTATTGTGTGATTTCGAGTGTGTTTGGGGTAAACAAGGTAGGCAGGATATTTCTTAGTAAAATGGAGTTTTTCATGTTCCCGAAAAGCTTAAAAATATCGAGTACACGAAGCTAGATATTTTAATGTGGGAGTATACGAATATATGTATACGTACCCACTCCACCCTTTTTTAGAGAAGGGACAGCTGAACTCGTCTTGTGACTATACACAGAAAACCTTGCTTGGGGATCACATCAGGATTTGCATATATTTACTATCTTTAGTCTATGGAATTCCCAAATCAATAAATATCATGATTGATCCTTAATATCCAATGCTTTCTCACAAACTATTAAGAAGAAAAATAATTAAATGACGATTTATATAATACTTCTTCGGATTAAGGATAATCAGCATGGCTTTGTTTACTCTTCATCCCCAAACATCAAGCTCGCTCCCTCTACCAATTTTGATAATCACCTACTCCATCATAAAATTGAGACCCAAATCAGCTTCGTCGAGTCAAATAAGCCATATGATATCAAGGCTTGACAATGTCATCCGTAAGAAAACTCGGGATCATCTACTTCCTAGGGGCAGGATTTGTTTTATATTTCGGTGTGTTTCTGTTTTTGTTTTTTTTGCAACTAATGATGTGTTGAAATCCTCCAATGTATGAAAACCCAAACCACTATTGCACTTATCCTTGCACTTTTTTTCCACGCTACCAAGTGCAGTTCTTTGTTATTTCCAGTCCCACCCCACAAAAATAAAATAATGAAATTTGAGTTATAAAAGCCGGTCCGGTTCATTCCAAAGTGCATGTAGTGTAAAACGAGAAAGTCCCGTTACCTTTGGCCGGACAAAGTTAAGAAATTTAGTTTACTTGGTGAAAGGTAAATAACGGTGTATGTGCGGTATGAACAAGAAGAGGTGAGATTTAACTGACTTTATATTTTCTTATGGATGTTAAATGTTGTACACAAATATATAGACATAATCATATCATGGTATAACCGTAATACCATACCGGACCTAATATACACATATCATAGCTTAATACTCCTTTTCAAGTTGGGGTATCGACAGAGGGGAAGCTACTTAGTAAGTGGGTGGGGAAGTTGCCCACCACAAATTTTTTAGTTAGTGTAATTTTTTACAAATTTTTAATAATGCCCCTATTGAAATTTTAAATTTGTATATGTATTAATAGTACTTTTTTAGTTTTTCCCAGGATAAAAGTTATTTCAACATCCGCCACTGTGGAGATTGAAAATGCTTAACCTAAACACTAAACGTTCAAATTGTTGATGACTAAGAGCTTTCGTGAGAAAATAAGGTAGCGACCAGGAATCGTAGAAATAGTATCATCAAAGATTGCATATATTAGGGACAAAGGTCCCACATCGGTAGTTGGAAGGGATACTTAGCAATATATAAGATAGATGGACCACTGCACTTATCACCAATTGGTTTTAGGTTGGAAGCCCATCTAGCTTAACATTGTATCAGAGCCCAATCCAAACAATCCAACCCGATCCATTATCGATCCAGCCCAAAGTCGGCCCATCGATCCCTTCCCAAACATTCCGAAATCGACACTCAAAGAGTCATCATCTCGAGGGGGCGTATTAGGAACAAAGGTCAAACATGGGTAGTTGGAAGGGATCCTTAGAAATATATAATATAGATGGACCATTCCACTTATCACCAATTGGTTTTAGGTTGGAAGCTCATCTAGGTTAACAGCATCATGAACATCATGACAGTTTGATTCTTTCTTGAAATACATAATTTGCAGCATGACTGTCGCAAAGAGAAGAAATGGTTTTATCTTAGTTAAACCAAGTTCCCCGAGAAGCTAGCACAAGCCCTAAAAATTCGTCGAGTGCATTATCCAATGCTTGATATACGGCTTTAGCCGAGGAGTGTGCCACCGTATCATGTTTCTTGGTTTTCTAAGATATAGAGAATCACCAAGAAGCATAACATAAGCAGTTAATGAACATCAAGAGAATGGGCAAGAACCCCAATCCGAAATACAATACCCGGTTAGAGTCAAATTAATATCGAAACAGATCCCTTGTCCAGCAACAGTTTTCAAAAGTCAGATAATACGCAAAGCAGCTTCCCATTGTGCTTAATGGGGTGTCTGCATAAACTAGGAAAGCACATGAACTGAATCTGAGAGATCTGTTCTTGTGATCAGAAGATATACAACCTTCCAAGTAGCCGGCGATATTGTGGCTTATTTATCAAAAATGGGCTCTTTTCGGAAGCCAACTGATGGTGTTGCTCCATCAGAGAGTTAATTAGTTTTGATCCAATCATCCATGTTTCCTTGAAAACCTCTCGTGCATATTTTGATGTGACAGGAAATAAGTCTCATCATTGCGAACTACTTCTAGCCTTATAATGTATTTCAATTTGTCGAGATCCTTCATGTTGATCTAAGTCAAAAAAATTCTTAGAAAGTAGACAACATAAAAGGGTCGTTACCACTAATTAGAAAGTTATTGACATAGATACAAAAAATCATATTTCAAAATCATCACATGTGAACGGTAAAGAGAGAGAAAATGGAATAGGAATGTTGAAAACCGTATTTTTGTAAGAATGTAGTGACTTTGGCAAACCAACATTGTGGATTTTCCTTAAGGCCATATAGAGATTTGTGAAAATAAACCTTTTACGGATACGACCGTCTAAACCCCATCAGAAGCTTCATATAAACCTCTTTTTCAAGATCCATGTAAAAATTCATTATGTAGATCCATCTGATGTACTTTCCCACTTGTTGATGGAAAATGTTTGGGCAGACTACAAACTATACTTATTTTGATGAAAATGAAAAAGTCTCAATGAAATTTTCTCTTTCTATTTTGTGATTGTCGAGGAAGACTAAACAAGTTTTGGGCAGCTCGAATGGGTCATCACCCCTGCATTTAATCTTAAAAACCCATGGTTGCCAAGATCTTCTTTGACTTAAGGACGATCGACGATGCCAAATGTTTTATTTAGCTTGAAAGCATCAACTTTGATGCATTATCCTGCAATGCTTTTGTGTAGCTGATATATCATGGATTTTATATGTTTATATATATACATGTTTTTAGAGTTTTTATATGCAATCTAAAGTTGTTTTAGAGTGTTTACAGGTCTAGATACTTATTGGACGAAGATGGAGTTTTTGGATCAATTTGGAGCTTTGAAGAAGCTCTCCTGAAAACTAGAAGTCGGAAACTGCTTTTATCATTTACCATCGATCGACGCCGGCTCATGGCCGTCAATCGACGGTGCAGCCGCCTGGAATTTTATGATGATTAGAAGAAATTACAAATTTTACCCATAAGTTCCAATATTTGCAAGATAAGTCTGTGACCCTATTTTACACTATTTACAGGGCTTTATTAGTTTTGTAACCCTAAGTCTTCACACACACCTCTTTTACAACAAAACACCATTGTTACTCCATATAGAGAGAGAGAGAGAGATCTACTTATCATTTATGGAGAAGATCTTGAAATCTATGTTTCCTTACTTTATTTCTTATATGCAATTTATTCAGATTTTAATTATGTTCTTTATAATCATGTATGAGTAAATCAACTGTTAGATTTAGAATTCTTCAAAGGTATTCTATGAATTGGTAGTGTTGTATTGATATTAGGGACATTTAACTAGTTCGTCATATAGATTGTTCTTATTGTTAGGATTAAGATTGATCACCTTAAACCTAGATCTTAGGATTGATTTGCGCAAGTCAAAGCTTGGTCAATTACTTGAACCAAAAGTTAGATGATCTAAAACACTAGATGCATATAAGATTTGATCCAATACGTTAGAGAACTTACCAAACCTTGTCGCTGAATCTGTTAGAAGTAGCATCGATCGACGGTACATCGTGACCATCGATCGACGGTACATCCTGACCATCGATCGACGGTCCCGTAAGGATTAACAATCGCTTAACCTGAGTTTTGAGTTCAGAGCTATACTTAAATAAACCCTGGTAAATTACTTAGTTACATCTTCATCCTACCTAAGAATTCCCTTAAGTTTAATTTACTTCCCTTCTGATAAAACCTACAAACCAATCTTTCAATCACTTCAGTGCTTATTAATCTTTGTTTAGCTTTATTACAAAAACAATAAATTTATTATGTAATCTTAGAGTCTCTGTGGATTTGATTCCTAAGTACTACAGCTGAAAATCTTATTTGAAAGAGTAATCAATAGCTCTAGGGTAATTTGAGCATGTATCAATAGGCTGTGGAGAACATAACATTATATATGTAATGTTCGGAAAAAAATCCGAGTGTTACATGGGACCGCAGATGAAGACGCTGAGGTAGAGTCACAGAAAATAGGATCATGGAGTGTATTATCAATGCAGGTTATATTGAAAAGAAAATAATTGTCTTAAAAGGTTTATATTGTCGTTGGCCGCAACCAATAATGGAACCAGATGCATCGACAGTTTCAGAAATGATTGCAGCCAAGTTAATATCATCAACCACAACTATTGTACCTGTTGGAGGCACAATTGTTTAATCAACGATCAGAACAGCCTCGAGAAAGATATCAAATTCCTAATCAACGTTCATAGAAGTTTCAATGAAAGTATCTACCCCGTGAGTGCTATCAACAATCTCCTCAATTCCTCTTCATGTCCCGAATATGTGGAGAGAGAAACCGATCATTGTCAATGTTATATGTTTGAACAATCAAATTAAAAGAAACATGATCAGCTTCATTCTAAAATGGGAAAATGTCTTTGCAGAAAACCACATCGTGTCAGTGCCTAGATCATAGAACCTACATTTTTTTTCCCAACACAATCGAGGAATACACAATAACAACTTTGTCAACCAAATTTTTCTTTGTCGCCAGATAAAAGATGATAATAGTAAGCCGATCCAAATGCTTGTAAATGCTCATATCTGGATTAAGTCCATTAAGAACCTTCATCGGGTTTAGATTAGTGATGTAAGTCGGAGTGGTATTTCCCCAAAACCGAGTTGGTAGACTTGCCTGAAAGAGTAGTGATCAAGAAACATTGAGAATGTGTCAGTTTTTTCGTTCCACTCGACCTGTCTGCTACGGCATGCCAACAAAAGATGTTTGATAAAGAATGTCTTTTTCTAGGAAAAATGATCCTAGACAAGTGAATTAAGTGACATTTTCACTCCATATATTGGAACACTCAAACCAAACTGGTTTTTAGCGAAAACGGTTATTGTAGAACTCAATGATGTACTTCTGATATTATAAGAGTAGAAGAAACCTTTCTGATCTTGAAACAAACATCCACGATGGCTAAGAAATAAATGACACCACATAAAGAAGCTGATTGGTAAACACTCAAACATCAATGTGTACCAAATCAAAGCACGCTTGCGTTTTATTGAAACTATTATAAAAATTATCTTGTTTGTTTAGCCCAAAAACAAATTTCACAAGGACACAGGCTAAAAGAACTCAAAACATCATAAAAATAATGACAAAACACTGAAAAATGGATGTCCCAACCATCTGTTCCATAAAGATTGTCTCCCACTCTGTTAGCTCGAACCAATGAAGCATCCATAAGATAATACAATCCGTTTGATTCTTAACCTGCTTTAATTATTTCCTCTTGACACAGTCCTGAAAATAAAGAAAGTATCAATAAACATCGCACAACAATTCTTAAGTTTCTTTAGAAGCTTAGATACAGAGATCAAAGAACAATTGAAATCAAGAACATAAATATGTACTGATCGGGATATGGGAAGTGATAAAGCTGTTAGAATAGAAGATGAACACTATGAGGATTCTAAAAAGGGAGAAAAATATGGAATTAGACTGGAATGTGCAAGAAAAAGAAAGAAGAATTTGATAATATTGTTGAGAAAGATGATGAGGATGATTTTCAAAATGCAAATGTTTTCACAGAACATGATTCTTTTGTTGATGTTTAGGATCCTGCAAACTAGGGAAAAATTGATCAAGCAACGAGGGATTTTTTGGTTAGTAAAGGTCCTCTTGCAAGACCATCTCATGATTATACTTTTCCTAAAAACACAATTGGTAAACACTTCTCTCATAAACATGACAAAATACGTATGAACAATGGGGATACACAAGATCGACAATGGCTGGTTTATTCAAAAAAGACAGAGAAATTTATTGTTTTTACTGCAAGTTGTTTGGAGGGGACAAAGATACTACTCAGTTGGCTAGTACATGATTCAAGGATTGGAACAATGTTCAGGTAAGGCTTAGCCAACATGAAAGTAATCATTTTCACATTAAGTGCATGAGCCCCTAGATAGAATTAGAGTTGAGATTGCAAGAAAATTTAACAATCGATAAGCACGTCCAAAAAGAGATCAAGAAAGAGAAAAAACATTGAAGGGAAGTTTTATTGAGATTTTTTCACTAGTGAAGACTATGGCTAAATGCAATAAATCATTTCGTGGAAGCAATGACAAGATTAATCAGGATAACAATGGAATTTTTTATGGCTTTATTGAAACTGGAGACACTTATCTATTTATCCAAGAGAAAATCAGGCGAATTAAAAGAGGAGAAACTCATTATCGTTATCTCAGCCATAAAATTGAAATAATATCAATGTTGGGATATGAGATGAAGCTAATGATCATTAAGAAGATTCGAGATTCTAAGTATTTTTCTGTCATACTTGATTGTACTCCATATATAAGTCACAAAGAGCAGATGACTCTTATTATTCGATGTGTGGATCTCTCTATAGACTTAGCTCAAGTTGAAGAATATTTTATCCACTTTTTAGAAGTTGATGATAAATCAGAAAAATTATTGTTTGATTTATTTTGTGACTCACTAGTTGATCTTAATTTGGATATTGATGATGTGAGGGGACAAGGCTACGACAGTGGTTCAAATATGAAAGGAAGAAACAAAAGTGTGCAAAAAAGATTGCTTGATGTTAATCCAAGAGATTTTTACAGATCATGTGGCTGTCACAATCTGAATTTGACACTTTGTGATATGGCTAAGTCGTCTGAAAAAAGTGATTGATTTCTTTGAGATCATCCAGCGTTAATATAATTTATTTTCACCTTCTACAAGTAGGTGGGATATATGTAAAAATGGTAGGAGGTCCTACACTTAAACCCTTATTAGATACTCTTTGGGAAAGTCACATTGATAGTATTAAAGCGATACGTTTTCAAGTTCTATAAATTTGAGATGCTCTGCTTTACTTGGCAGAAACTAGTGATGATCCTCAAACCTGGAGTAATGTTGAATGTTTTGTAGTAAGTGAAACACACAAAATCAGACGATTTGAGTTTTTGTTTAGTATGGATATATGGTATGAGATTTTGGCTATCATTAATATTGCAAGCAAGACTTTGCAGGCTGAAGATATTAATATTGATGTTGTTATCACTCAGCTAAAGATATTAGTTTTTTTTTTCAAAAGTATAGAGAGACATGTTTTGAAGAAGCCAAATTTGAAGCCAAAAAGTTGCAACTATCATGGATATTGAACCCATTTTTTCATGTGAAAAAAAGGTGACTTATTAAAAAGTGTTTATTTGCCAAATAACCAAGAAAAAAAAAGAAATTAGATTTTGGGAGAGAGAGTAGAGAGAGATAGGAAGAAAAAGTAGGAGAGAGGGGAGAATTTTAGTTACTTAGTGAATTTATGTTTTTTATGTATATAGGGTGCAATTTATGTATTAAAAATAGAAAATGTTTTGGTGAAGAGTTATGCCAAGTTGTTGGTGACAGTGTGTTTCTGAGCGAGGAAGAGAGTTTCAAGATAGATTATTTCATCAAAATCATGGATCAAGCTCTAGTGTCTTTTCAAACAAGGTTAGACAATTTTAAGAGTATGAAAAGTTTTTTGGTTTTTTGTTTGATCTGAGAAATCTCAACTCATCAACTGATGATAGCTTGAAGATATCATGTAGCAACCTTGAAGATTATCTTAGGCTTTGAGAACATTCTGATGTCGATGGAAATGATTTATTTTCTGAAATCAAGATTTTCGAAAAACTCTACCAGAAGATATCAAAAAGAATGCTGAAGTAATAAAATTTTTGAGAAGGTACAAAAAGGGTATTCTAATATATGGATTGCCTTATGTTTACAATATCGGATTCAATTGCCTCAGCTGAAAAAAACTTCCCAAAATTGAAGTTGATAAAGTCTTACTTACAGTCAACTATGTCAAAAGAAATGTTAAATGGCTTGGCTATGTTGTCGATTGAAAAGTATATGATTAAAAACTTTGATTACGAAAGTTTGATGGATGATTTTGTAAGAAAAAATGCAAAAAAAATCTATATTTAAGAACTGATAATTTTTTTACTAGTTTTGAGGAAATTGTAATTTTTATTACAAACTTGAATTTTCATCGATAGATTTTTTAGATATTATTTTAGGACCTCAATTTTATATTTCGTATTGCACTCTGAATATCTTAGAACTAATACTGGGTTAGAAATATTCATTTAAAAGTTATTGTTTATCCCCTAGAGTGAACCTATAGATTCACCACTAAAATGATAGCCAATAAAAATTTGTTAACTCATATTTTGTTTATGAGAAAAATGAAAAATAATCAAAAAATAGTATTACCGGAAAAAAAAACGAAAATGATAATGTTGATTTAGCAAATTAAACCTTAAACCGTAGAGGTGAACCCTAAATCTTAAATCTTAGGGGGTGAACTCTAAACTCATACCTTATGAGGTGAAGCCTAGGATTTAGGGTTAAAAATTCACCTCCTAGAGTTTAGAGTTCATCCTCTGGTTTCGGATTCATCTTTTAAAACTAAAGGTATAATTTGTTAAGTCAACATAAAAAAAAATCGACAATTAATACTATTTTTTATTTATTTTTTCATAAACAAAAATATGACTTAGCAAATTTTTATGAGAAATATCTTAAAATAATTCTCAAAAAATTGTCACAAAAATACTCTTCAAAAGAGAAAGAACCAGAATAAATTTTACAAAAGATGTAAATATATACTTATACCCCTAGGGTTAACTAATAAATTAGATTTTTCAAGTTTAAAGTTTAACAAATTAAAATTAAAATTTTAAAAATATAAAAACTAAAAAAAAGGTTATGTGAGAAAATTGGTCGATTTTTATTGTCTCTCGTTTTGGCGGTGATCCTAAGGTATACGGAAAAACATTGATGTAAACCGAGTTGTAAAATCTGGGGGTAAACGTAAACCACAAATCAAACCGGAAGCAGGAAATCAATACCAACTTGGTTTACTCAATAAACCAAAATGAGTCGAGTGAATGTAGAAGTATTATTACAGATCAGGCCTAACCCGAATCTGAACATTTGTAAGGAAAACTAACGAATAAAATCCACCAGAAAATGAAAGGACAAACTGAAGGCTAAACCACAGAAAACCGAACCAAATTCAACCCGGTTAAGATATCGATTTGGCTTGTCATCGGTGGCTGGCTCTCTCCTTTACGGTCCTCCTATTGTGGGACATAACAAGAAATCAACTGACAAATAAAATAAAATAAAAGCTAAACCAAACCAAACTGTGACATACCTGTTTGCTTTTAGATGTGAATCGGCTTGTCATAGGTGGCCATGGCAGCTTCCTTGAGAGCCTCGCTCATAGTGGGATGAGCGTGGCAGACTCGAGCAATATCTTCACTTGATGCATCATAGTTAATCGCAAGAACTGCCTCATGGATCAGCTCTCCAGCGTTTGGCGACATAATGTGAACGCCCAAGATCTTATCCGTCTCCTTATCAGCCAAAATCTTAACCAGTCCTTCAGCATTATCTATGGCCTTAGCTCTGCTATTGGCCATAAACGGGAACTTCCCAACCCGATAGCTCACACCGTCTTTCTTCAACTGTTCTTCGGTTTTACCGACCGAAGCAACCTCTGGATGCGTGTAGACAACACCAGGTACCTTGTCATAATCCACATGGCCGTGTTTGCCTGCTATGAACTCCACACAAGCAACACCGTCTTCTTCAGCTTTATGAGCAAGCATTGGTCCTGGAATCACATCTCCAATCGCATACACGCCTGAGACATTGGTCAAGAACCTCTCGTTCACCAGAATTCTTCCACCTTTGTCAGTTTCTACACCGATTTTCTCCAGGTCAAGTCCAGATGTGAAGGGTGTTCTTCCCGCTGAGACAAGGACAACATCAGCTTCGAGTGTGGTCTGGTCACCCCCTTCAGCTGGTTCCACTGTGAGCTTCACACCGTCTCCAGAGGCATCGACGGATACAACTTTAGTCTTGAGCATGAACTTCATCTTTTGCTTCTCAAGTGAACGCTGAAACTGCTTACGGATTTCACCATCCATAGAAGGAACGATATCTGCAGCAAACTCAACCACCGTGACCTCTGATCCAAGCCTTCCCCAAACAGAACCCATCTCAAGCCCAATATAACCAGCGCCAATCACAATCAGTTTCTTCGGGACTTCAGACAAAGACAAGGCTCCAGTCGAGGAAACAATCTTCTTTTCATCGATTGTAATACCAGGCAAAGATTTGACGTCTGAGCCGGTAGCAACAATGATGTGTTTGCCTTTCACAACGGTGTTTCCTCCATCGATAGTCTCCACAGAGACTTCATTGGGGGAAAGAAACTTACCATATCCCTTGACATAAGTAACCTTGTTCTTCTTGAACAAACCCTCAATACCACGAGTGAGGTTCTTGACCGCATTGTCCTTCTGAGCCAACATAGCAGGAAGATCAACCTCAACTGAAGCCAACTTGATACCATGGTGAGCAAAAGAATGTTTCGCCTCATGGTACATATGTGAAGAGTGAAGAAGAGCCTAACAACATAAGAAAAGGCAAATAAAAAGAAAGTTCAGATTTATTTTTCTTTCAACAGTCTAATAACATCGTCATAGACTTAGCATAAGCTCATAGAAACAGTGCACATCAAACAAAAAGCTACAGACAATCATAGAAACAACACAGATCATATCCAAAAAATAACATACAGATCAAATCTCAAAACAAAAAAAAAAAACAAGAAACCTTCTCCTTCAGCAAAAGGTAATCACATATCATAGACTTCAGAATCCTTAATGTTATTGGAACTAAAATTATCAGCAGCTTATAGAAACAAAGTTTGCTAATGTCACTGTATCGCAGATTAAGGTCTTGCTAAACATGGAGACGATCCAAAAATAATAATCGAGAAGACAATAATTAACACTCTAATTGATTCATCCACAAACATACAGATCAAATCTAAACGATGATCAGAATCAAGAAGGAAGGATTCAATTGAAAATCGAGAGGAGATTCATCGAAATTGACCTTCGAGGGAATACACCCGACGTTGAGACAAGTACCACCGAGAGCGCCGCGCTTCTCAATACACGTGGTTTTGAGACCTAGCTGAGCCGCCTTGATCGCAGCCACGTAACCGCCTGGACCGCCGCCGATGACGACCACGTCGTTCTCATCAGATCCCGATGACGAGAAGCCACGGGAGAGGGAAAAGGAGAATCTAAGAGCGTCAGTGTGAGAGATAGTTACGTTTCTGGTGAGAAAGTAAGCCTTCCTTCTTGCTAAATTCGCCATCGCCATTTTTGTTAGAGAGAGAGAGAAACTTGGCTCCTTGGAGAGACGAACAGAGCCGGCGAAATGTATAAAGCGAGAGGCTTCAGACCTTTTTTATTTTTTTATATATAATATTTCCACAATTGACCAAATATTATGAAAATGAATAAATGATTTATGGAAAATTAATCAACCCGTTTGGTTCATTAAGGATATAACCATACTTTAATTTCCAAAATCTCATGTAACACGAAATATTCGGAATTAATTACAAATTTATCAAATCAATACTTGAATCATTCTTTTGTCAACCACATTTGCATCATTTTCATTCATAAAAAAGACAGAAAATATATGGACATGAAGATTCTTGGAGGAGAAGAAGATAAAGAGATAAAAAAGATAGAGATGATGAGAAGCTGTGAGACATAAGGTTAGGATTGAAGCTTTCCAGATAAACCCCCAAAACCACCCATTGTCCACACAAACAACTTAAGTTCCACTGAGACATGGGAGAGAGATTCTTGAACTACATTTGTATCGTATTGTGGAACCATGTACCAAAGATAAAACCTCATGTTCTCAGACGAAACCTAAATTCAGATGCTTACTTGAATGAGAAATCGTTAAAACAATAATGGGTACATCACAAATCCTCAAAAGAAAAAAAAGAAATATTGAAAACCTGAAATATTCATCACCAATACAAATTCAAATACATGAATTAAAAATCCTTAATACATCAATGGGTAGGTACATCACTTATCCTCGAAAAGAACAAAATTCAAAAATTGACATACTCATCACCAATTTGGTGCTTCTGTTTCAATAATCCTAACAAAACTTCAGGTTGCTTTTTCTCTAGCACTCTCTCTTTTGAAACAACCTAGCAAACAGATGAATCAAAAATGACCAACCAACAATACAAACATGTCCTTTCCTCTCTACCTATGTGTAAGTCTATTTATTTTGATCTCACTGGAACCAATCGCAATTTAGAGAAATAATCATTGGACCGTCTAAAACCGATCCCTCTTTATATTTACTGCCAAAAAGACTGCTTACAGTCACCTCCAAGCATCGCTTGTAACCGAGCTCGAGCTTCATCAGAAACATGGAACGTTAACCTTCTCCTCTGCGGTTGTTGAGGTGAAGACAGAACCGAGGAGAAGCAGATTACCACAACAGTCAGATTATCTGATGAGTTAAGCCGCGCTGCTTCTTTCCCCAGCTCCATCGCGCATTGTCTCGGGTCACCGTGCCTTCTCAGTCCTTGCCTTACGTTACTCACTGCATTCTGACTTGACAACACGTCCCATATGCCATCACATGCCAAAATCAAGAACTCGTCGTCCTCTGTTAGGATAATCTGTTGAATCTCTGGGTCTGAAATCAGAGGTGAAGAGGAGCCAGTGAAAGGAGTCTTGAGTTCCCAGTCCCCAATGGCACGTGTGACAGCAAGGACCCCGTTGAGGTAACCATCCTCAAAGTATCCTCCTAGATCCTCTATCCGCCTACGCTCTGGCTCGTATGTTGACCGGTGATCGAAAGACATGTCAACAGCCACTCCTCTCCGACACAGCACTGCACGGCAATCTCCAGCGTTAGCAACAAGAAGATGTCGTCCGACAATGAGAGCAGTCAACGCGGTTGTCCCGCATGAACCACTGACAATGCTTTCATCAGCCATGGCGAGATCAGCCAAAGCAAAAGCTTTTCGGTGGGTGTTCTCAAGTTCTTCCAAGAAAAAGTTGTCCACAATGGAGGGCACCTCTGGAAATACAGAATCTTGGAAGAAGAGTCTTGCCAGGTTCTCCTTCATGTAAAGTGATGCCTCAGGTCCACCATGGCCATCAAACACTCCATAGAAAGCACTTGGTAACGAGAAGTTGATGGAACGAAAATGAGCTGATAAGTCGTCTATGCAGATGTGTTCATCCTCCATGGTTTCACGGCCTCGAATGTCAGCAAAGCTCCCTGAACGTATAGTTGGGAAAAACTCAATGGTGGGCTCTTCAATGGTCGTAGTTGCCAAACTCATGCCCTGTTAACATAAATGCAAACTGTTAATGTTACTGCTCATACTATTCAAAGAACAAACAGCAAGTTCGCACAAAAAAATTCAACACAACAACCAAGTCATCCTTGTAACAATGTAAACACTGAGATCCATTAACAGATTAATTAACAGTCTTAATTAGAGACGAAATCAACAATTGAAAGGACAATCAATTGTCCTTGTAAACATTCAGATTCATTAACAGCTAAATTAAATAGTATATCAAAGGCATAACTTTTCTACAAAAGGACACAAGCTAATCATCTTAACTCGTATTGTCAAAATGACTCTTGACTCATATAATGCTACAAAAAAAAAAAAAACAAATCGAATATGAGCCCTTATGCAGAATTGATCTCATCTAAAAACCTAATCATTGACTCGTAATCAAAGCAAACAAGACTCAATTTTGAGGAAGAATCTGATTAAAGGCAGATGAATCTTGGAAACCCAATAATAATCTAACAATAGGGATCCAGATCCAGAGCCCTAAACACATACCGATTCGAATCGAGGCGTTTCAGCTGAATCCGAAACCTCGGTACGCAGAGACTCAGAAACTTGAAAATTGTTCTGCTCTTTCGTAGAGGAGATATGGCACTTGACGTCGAGAACCCTGATCTCAGGCTGACTCAGAATCATGATGTCTCTTCACTTGTTATAATCAAAAATCGAGCAGATCCGACTGCGAAAGGCGATATCGACGCAATTGAAATTCGCGCAAAAGAATAGAGAAGACAGGAGAAAGTGAATTTAGGGTTTGGTTTCTGTGTTCGATATTTTATTTGTATATTACTGTGTGGACTGTATTGACAGATGCCCATGTTAATAACAATAATAAATAAAATAGATAAATTCTTTTGATAAAAAAAAAGATAAATTCCCTAATAATAACTATTTTTTATATTAACAGCTAAAGAATTTCTGAGTTCAGTTCAATTTATAAAAAAAAGAATGAAATTACGGTTGGGTTTCTGTGCTGGATGTTTATTTGTTTATATCTGGATAACTGTATTGCAGAAACCCATTAAAATAATAATAATGATAAATATTAATAAATATATGTTACAAGTCATAAACATTTACTAGAATCAAATATATGCTTATTCAAACAGAGAAATACATGACTTAACATTTATTTAACGAGTTATTTATAAAATATGCAACTAAATTTATTTATTTTTCATTAAAAATAATAGAATCAAATCAATTTTTGTTAATTGAATAAAAATTAAATAGCTTATATTATCTTGTCTTTTCTTTCTTTTTTTTACCACAAAAACTTTATTAAATTATATCGTATACGGTGAATACATTAAATAAATCAAGATTGTTAATTGAAAAATTCATATTGTTGATCTTGTTGCAAGGCCTTTTCGGAAGAGCATTTGTTGTTTGATTATGTTCTCAATTGACATAATCCAGTGAGATTTCTTTGAGAAAGTTCATCCAATGTCTGATATCACAAAGAAGGATGAGTAAATACACATGATCCTGAACTGTGTTTATGATAGTGCAGAATTCTTGACTATCCCTTTCAAACCAAACACATCTGCAACCACAAATCCAAGCTTGCTGCATCGCATATAGGAAACCAGTTGCTTCTCCTTCCAGTGAAGAATCAATACAGCTTGAACCTGAGCATTACATGAACCCATATGTTTTCCCTGGTTGTCTCTCACAATCCAGCCAATACCACCAATATCACTCCCTTGCTAACTACAATCAAAGTTACATTTGACTCAATCACACGGTAGAGGCTCCCAAGCTGAGGATTTCAGGATGGCTTTGAGTGTTGTGGTTGAGGACATTTTTGAACCATTCATTGTTAGCTTCAGTAGCACGTCTTATATCTTCACTTGGATGGATATTCCTTTTTGTGAATATGAACTCATTTCTTAATTTCCAAATAAACCATCATTCTTCGGCAACATTTGGAGAACTCTAAATAATGTTAAGATATTCTCTTCCAAGTTAACCGAAAATTGATGAGAAGAAATGATTGATAGTCTCCTCTTCAAAAGAACAAGACATGGTTGATGGTCTTCTCTTCAATACAACATCTTTGACATGTAGGATCAACCTTAACACCTCTTGTACACAATTGTTTATAGGTAGATAATGCACCAGAAACAACTATCCATAAGAAATGTTTTTATCTTTGGTAAGATTTAAGATGTCCTAGATTTTATCACTTTTAGACTATTGTTTAGGCCATTTTAGAGTATTTATCATGCATTTCGAGTTTTTAGGTCATTTTCAGGTATAGGTACATTTTGAGCAACTTTGGAGATTTTTGAGGTTTTTGGATTTTTTGAGATGCAGAATCGTGAAGATGCGTCAGAAGTTTAGCTATGGATGGAGAAATTTACATGGTGCGATTGAGCTCATATTTTGACACAAGATATAGCATGGAGTTAGCTTTCCAATTCCAGCGGTTTGAGTTCAATTATGATCCCAAGTCGAAAGTTATGCTCGTTTTACTGAAGAGTAGTACGTCTGACACGAGAAAGAAAGATGTCGAGGTTGTGGCTTAGCGTCGACCGGCACCACCTGAGCAACGAACGACAACCATCCAAACTGCTCCCAACAATTTTTTATCATTTTCCTCATTTACAAAAGAACCGAGAATGCGTTTTAACCTATACTAGGTGAAGATCTATGCCTTGCACGGAAAGAACATTATGTATACAAACTATTTTTATATATTATTATTTATTTTATGTTCATTTACGTATTATCAAATAAATAAATATATATATATATATATATATATATATTAATTGAGAAGTGGATAACTATAATATATATAATTTAATTAGAGTAAGGACATAAATCAAAACAATTTCTCATGTTTATTTACAATAATTTTTATTGGTAATTAAATAAAAAAAATCATTTTATGATATCGAAATAGATGATATTTCTTAATTGAGGTTTCCTACTCATATGATTTTATTAGGCCTGGGCATTCGGATACCAGATCGGATTTGGATCGGGCATTTCGAATATTGGGTATTTCGGATATGGCAAAATGGTATATGATCGAGTATTTCTAAATTTTAGATCGGGTTCGGTTCGGTACCTGGCGGATCCGGATAGTTTTGGGTATATCCTAAGTAGTCAAAAAAGAACCATTTCTAGTTTGGATTGTCTTAATTTTACCTGATCATAACCGGAAATACTTGTTTCTAATTTGATTTACCGAATCATTTAGAGTAGGACATAAATAAGAGAACTCTGAAACTAAATAAATAAGTCTTAAAAAACTCCAAATAAATAACAAATCCAACATTTCAAACAAAGAAAATAATCTATCATTCTAAGAAGCTCTGAAACTTAAAAAAAGAGTAAGCTTGAAATAAAACCATAAGAAAACGTATAAGAATAATATCAACAACAGATGGTGTCTAGATTCCATGTTACTAAACACATTTCACTTACTTTCTGTAATAGTAGCACAATCACAAAAACTTCAGACATTGACAAGAAGAATACATGTGAACCTATGTTTAATGCCTCAATTACATAAGAGTCGGGTAATTTTGGATTCTTGTTCGGATCACGGATAATACCCGATCCGACCCGGTACCCGAAAAATAAATGAAAGCATTGTCAATCAGGTATTTCACCATATTCAGATCTGACCCGAAACCCAATTTTTCGGATCAGTACCGGTTCGGATCTTTGGATCCGAGAAATATGAACAGGCCTAGATTTAATTAATATTTGTATATTTATCGTACTAAAACAATAAAATTATTAATCAAAAAACTTTCAATGTGATATTTTAATAGATTTAGTATTTTATAGTCGATCTTAAAAATTCAATGCAAATTTCAAATTTAAAATATTAAGGTCTCAATACTTTATCAATGCAAAATTCAAAATTAACATATTTATGTATTTTTATATGGTATATAGTTTAATTTAAATGATATTAAAACAAATATATATATAATGTGAATATCTATTAAATGAGATTGCATATTCATATGATTTTATAATCATTTGTATCTTGTTACAACAAAAAAAAAACTTAAACCACTGATCACAAAATTTTCAAAGTGAGACTTTTAACAATTTTAGTAATTTTTTTAGTCGTTTTAAAAATTCAAATTATAACATATAAAATAAATGATGGAGGATACAATTTTTTTATTTATTATTCAAAATTATTAATTGTCATATATGTTTATCATATGAGATAATTACATAAATTTTATTTAAGGAAAAAATTGAAAATGTTCTTTTGTACACTATTAACTAATTTGATATTTAATTTAGTAAAAATTATAATATTAATACACTAAAATTGGATCTTTGTTACTGTCAAGTTAACAGTGATTGTTGTAATACTTTAGATTCAATCCGAGAAGACCAGTTTACATTTTATCTTTATGGGATCAATATCAAGGTAAGGTACGACAATCTATGAAATTAAACTTAGAAAGCGTAAAAAGAAAGTAATATATTGGTTTAAAGTTTTCAGATGATTAAGAATGTTAGCCTAGGGTGGTTTGATCGGGTGTTAACAATCGCAAGCCAAACAATTATTCAAGTTCAATTAAGAGCAAAACTATAACTCGGAACAATATGAGTAGATTAGCCCACTCTCGTGGAGCTCACCTTTTTTCAATCGATCTTAGTACTTAAACTGTCGTTTGGACTGAGATGCGATGACAAGCATTAAAGATCAAGTCTGATTTGTTCACAATACACCCTAACATCTACTTTCGCTAGTTAGGGATGTAATGCTCATTCATGTAATTTTTGGCAACCTATTGCACGGTTAATGAATAGATTCAGCCTAAAATCAAACACTAAGTGATCAGTTTAGCATAAGAATTAAGAGTTACAAGGAATGAAGACAATCGTTTTATAACTTATTTATGTTTAGCTCACGGATCTAACATCCTAACACCCTAGACTAAGCAAGTCGACTACTCAACCATGAAGCAAGAAAACACAAAGATATAGACTAAATGATTCATAAAATACGACTGCAATGAAATTGAAATAGGGTTCACGGAGTTCTTCTCTAAGGCGAGAGAGATGGTCATCTCCCTTTACAAGGTAGCAAATCGCAACAATGAAAAGCTGTAGAGTCTTGTTTCTCTTTGAAAAAAAAAACAACGTAGAAAATAAAGGGAAAGAGAATAAAAAAGATAAATGGAGGCCACTAGCGGCTGAGAGAAAAAGATAGGGAAACTAGGAAAAATCTCGAAATAATATTGTGGTTTCCTTAAATATCGCGAACAGGCGAGCGGCTGCTCCGTTTAGGATCACCCTCTTGATTGCTCTGTCTGGCTGCTCCGCATGAAAACTTCAATTTTTACTCTTTTCTTCATGAATCCATCCAAGAGCCTCCTAACCTACTCTGGATCTGTAGTGACTCGAAAAGGACTAAAAGGACTCGATAAAACCTTGAAAACAAACATTTTGCCAAAAACACAAGATATCAGTTCCCCAAACTTAGATCCTTGTTTGTCCTCAAACAAAATCAAGTATCGCGAACATGGAGAAAGGTTTGAAAGTGTGGGAACTCGCCTATTCTCAGAAACCTTGCTTTAACCACGAATCTCTGAACCATACAAGCAGTAAAAATAGGACAACACACCCTTACCGAAACCCTAGTGATTGTTGTTTAACCGGCTCCATGCTCCATATTTCAAACCTGCAAAATTTACACTTTCCAAACAAAGCTCCTTACATTCAATTAAGAATGGTGTGAGCTTATCATTTTATGGTGGATCTATAAGTTTTTAGGGGTTAATATTTCTTTATAGAGGATGCAAGATATCACACAAATTTTTAAATATGATATATCCTTTGATGTCCGCAGCCTCTACTCGTTTTTGCTTCCTCTAGAGCGACTGCTCTGAATATCTGCCTTCTCTTCGATCTTACAACTCGGTATCTACTCTTTTGTTCAAATTTCCCAGTGGCTCATGTTTCTTTCATTTATTCTCCTTCTCCGTCACCTTATTCTCGTTTTTTATTCTGTATAAGAAGATATGGTGATGTGATGAATAAGGGGGTAATACATGATGGTTTTAATGTGCCACTGGTAGTTCTGATTTCGCAACCGTTCTGGTTCTCACCCTACTCTAATGAGATACTAGCTCTGGAGCAGCTGCTCCGTTTATCTGCATCTTCCCCTTAATTGGTTGGATTTTCTGCAGCAGTAACGAGTAAGAGGCTACGTCGATCATTTCCTCTCCGACCTTTTTGCACATATCTGCACTGAAGATACTGACAAACAAAATGCATGAGGGTGGAATAAATGCTTAGGGGTTCAAGGTGGGTACTAGCTAAAAATGAGCTAGCCACTTAGGATGAGCAAGATGGATAAAAAGAATAAGAAATCATGAGTTTAATCTCGTTTCCCTGGTCTAACGCCCATGACAAGAAGAATTAAAGTCAAGATTAGGTTCAACTACAATGGAGTTAAGTCTTTCCAGAGTAACCTCGACAAGCCAAAGTCTTGTGGAGAAAATGAGATAAATGTCAGGAGTGTTTTAGGTCCATATGTGTGACTTCGTCACTACTAAGGTCACTGGATAAGATAACTAAAACATGTGGGTGGTTAATAAACATCACAAAATAAGGTCCTAATTCCCACAAAAGTTTTGACTGACTCGATCCTAACAACTGTCTCAAAATAAAAACAAAAGAAAGAAACAAGTTAGCAAACGACAAAGACCCTCCCCTAGATTTACTTCACACCATCCATGGTGTGAAAATAAAATGGTGAGAAGGTGTAAACAAGAATATGAATATTTTTTTGGTCAAGATACTTACCTGCGTGGAGCGGGGTGCTTCGGAAATTTCTGGGTGTTATATCGTCATATCTCCTCCTGGAGCAGCCACTCCTTTCAGAAGGATGAGTGCTCCGTTTCTAGAACCCATAGTTTTTGAAGCATCTCCGGTTTGCTAATTTTTCACCTAAGACTCAATAAATTAAAACCAAAAATAAGTAAAAAAAAAATCCTAATGGTATTTACACTTACTAGTGGGTTGCCTCTCACCAAGCGCTTGGTTTAAGTAACTAGCTTGACTTGGTGATAGGGTTCAGTCAGGTTGAGCATGAACGTTTGTTCCAAAACAAGCTCCACAATCAGACAAGTTCAGCTTCAAAACTCTACTCAACAACCCTTTTACAGCGGCTTCCCCTTTCTCTTTCAGCTCATGTGTGAGAATGGCTCTAACTTTAGAGAATGGTTTAAAGATACCTTTGCACTTTACCTTATACTCAATGAGTTTCTCATCACACTTGTGCGGTATCAAAGTCATTGTAGGATCGCCCTTTGACCCTTTTCTTCTAGATTTTTCCATTCACCTTTGCATTCCCACTAAGTTTCTTGGTATAAGTGTGAGGATCTCCATCCAGGACTTCTTTGGTCTACTCTTTTACCAATCTCCTTCTTAGGAACAATTTTCGGTTTTTCTCCACTAACCATTGAGATGCAAGAAGCATGTAGTGTGGGAAATCTTGTGTGGACAGCCTTATAGAAAACCTTATTATTGATGTTGGAAAATGAGACTTTCTTATTAGGCATATCGATGATTGCTTCCACTGTAGCCATAAATGACCTTCCAAAGATCAAAGGCATCTCATAATCTTTGCTCATCTCAACAACATGAAATTCAGCATCGATGATGTAGTCCCCTACTTTTACATGAAGGTTGCGAATGGTGCCAAAAAGGAATGATGTGGAAGAGTTTGCAAACGCCAGCGTTAGCTGAGAAGGCTCAATGTCCAAAATTCCCATATTGTCTACAATTTCCTTTGAAACAATATTCACACTAGACCTATAATCACAAAGAGCTTCCTTAAATTTTTCTCCAGCATTGGAAGAAGGAAATACAAACTTTCCAGGGCCATCAACTTTAGACAATAACTTCAGTGATGGTGTCAATGCTTTGGTAAAAAGCGCATTAATTTCCTCTTGAGTCTCCCTACAATTTTGGAGAACATATGCAATGATCGAATCTCCCAAGAATGTTCAAATGAGATATTTTTAGGAAGTCTTCTCACCATCTTCCTAAATCCAGCCAGTTGCTCTTCACTAATGGGATCCATCAGATATCTAGGTGGAACTGGATAGGGAACCTTAGGAACATAAACTCGAACTGGTGGAGTCTCAGCAAGTTCGCTATGAGCAGTCGCTTCAGAGCTAGAAGGGTTCTATGTTCCCTCTTTTACGCCTAAAGCAGTCTCAGCAAATAGCTGCTCTATTGCATTACAATGTTCAGCCCTACGATTTTTATCAGTTTTTCCAGGGAGCGTTCCATGCTGCCTCTTAACATCAATCATACGCATGTGACTGCTCACAATATCATATTTTGTGTTGAGCTTGGTGAATATGGCGTCCATCCTGGTGTTGATGTCTGTGGTAACATGATTCAGTGCCTTGACTTGAACATGCTGGTTTTGGATCATCTGCTGCATCATGATGGTGAGGGTTTTCAGCTCATCTTGCGGACCGCTCGCGGTTGCTAGAGCATTTTTCTGGTTACTCTGCGTCCTCTACTAATTTTGATTCTGATTCTGACCCACGAACCGGTTTTGTAGCTTACTGAAGACAAAGGTTTTACCTTGAAATTTCTGCGGGAAACCCTTCTGATAGCCAGAACCTTGCTCCTGATTATTTTGCACTTGATCACCAGGGTTCTCCACGTTGTTACTCCTTTAAGAGAATAGCTGCGGGTTTTTCCTGACGTAGGGATTCTGATTGTAGTTCCAGTTCTACACATACGCCTGCCCGTTGATGTAGCTAACCTCTTGCTGATCATCTCCTTTATTTTCAGATTCTGGAGCTGCTTCTTGAGTGATCTGAATCTGATCAGTTGTCGCTTCCTCCATTATGAAGATTTTCCCTTGATTGTTTTTAGTATTAAGTAAACCTTAACAGTCATTTCATTTTTCCATTTGGTGTTGATACTTTTGACCTTCATGAGTGGTCGTTTTCTTGGTTCTTATTAGCTGAGCTGGAAACCATGTTCTCGATTAGTTCAAACGCTCCATCGATAGTTTAAGATATGAAGTCTCCCTTTCTCACCGAGTTAAGAGCATTGGTAAATTCCCAATCAACACAATCAGGTTCAGTATGTGCATTGAAACAACTATAATGTAGAGAATCACCATTGAGAATCAATGGTTCATGACCATGATGCTTGAATCATCCTTTGAAATTCTTCCTATTTTGAAGTGTTGGTGCATTGTTTACGGTTATGCGAAAGATTCCTTATATCCCACTCAGATAAGTACTCTAGAAGCACTTTAGCGATCATCTTACTTTTATGATCAAATATATTCTTGAAGCCAATTATTATCTTTTTTAACTTTCAATTGGCATAAACAAAGTGTGCAGTTATTGATGATGGTCCAGAAGCTGAGATCCGAATTCGAGGCTCCTAGGATCAGAGAGAAATATCAGGCTGTCGAGCTCAAAGCTATGAATGCGAAGTTAGAGGAAACTGAGCTTGAAAGGGTTGCTTCTGTTCGGGACGTCACTGCTTTGGAGGAGAAGAGTAAGAGGCTGCTCGCTAGTCGAGAGAGGGTGATCCACCAATCTTCTCGTGCTGAACGCCGTGCTCTTGCAAGGGAGTACGATGTGATTCAGGGCTGTTTTAAATAAGAATAACTAGAGAAAGCAGTTTAGATCCGTCTTGAAGATGTGACCGAGAACCGATCTCCTGATGGAGTTCATGGAGGGCGGGTTTCAAGCGACCGACAGACTTCATCATCTCAAGGAGACTGGGATCAATTTTGATACCGAATACGCACTGGCTATGGTGTCTGACCTGTCTCTCCGCAAGCTTGATCTTTTGTAGTTCTCCAATGACTCGGTTACTCAGGGAAAATATTTTAGTTGCTTGTTTTATTTTGTTATTTTGGAGTGTAGTGATGCTGCCTGGGGAGGTTTTTCCCCTTTGAATGTTTAAAGATGATTTTTGTTTTTATTTATTCTGGTGTTATGGCATACCCTAACATTTTTGACGAGGCTCATGAATGAGGTAGTTGACTTTAGTTGATATCGATTTACGGTTTAAGTGTGCAAATCTTAGAGTGTTTGTGCAGTAATGTCGATAGTACTTATGTAGTATTGACTAATCTTCAACATAATGCAAGGTGATTGACAGCATGTTGAGACGTCGAAAGGAATAGTATTTTTGATTTGATATAGGAACACCTTTACGTTTCTCATTCTTATTGTGTTTATGTTCTCGAAGCTGATCAGGAATCCATATTTAGGACTAGTTATAGCCAAGGACGATTTCAATTGTTTTGTTGGGGTTGTGCTCGAGCTGCCTAAAGGTGTAATATGTACCAAGGGTCTTATGATGTCCATCGACCATCTCATAAAGGGATATAGAGATGAGATCAAGGAAAATTTATGGGTCGGTTGGAAGATCATTGGTGTGTCTCTTGTGTTTGTCGCACTCTAGGAAAATTGTTCGCAGTTGATGTGATGGTTAGCCAGAAATATCCATATTTTCTTACTCGTATGGCCAGTGATAGACCTCCATAATGACTCTGGCAGGAGTCGTCGTGTGTTTATTTCAAAGACATGAAGGTTTCTTTCCCATACATGCATATCAGGTATGGTTTATTGATGTTGCGTTAATATTACTTATCATTTATTGTACAATACCGTGAGCTTTGAGCTTCCTGGACTCCCATTTATCAGGCCGGACTCCGTTTTGGAAATAGTCAAGTATTAAGACTCTCCAGTTGGGTCTCTTTTCACATTCTTCTTGGAGACTTTGATGAGCTTCGTCGTTGCTATCTTGGTCTGGGTTATCTTCACTGGGAGGAGCTGGAGCGACCTTCGTCTCTTCGATTTCGCTGTCCTAATATTTTTCTTTGGTAGCTTGACAGCCGAACTTTGCGTGACCGCGGCACATACCATGTTAATTGGTTCCTTGTTTTCCTTGTTTTGCGTGTCAAGAACCTGGTTGGAGTATTGTTTCCTTGGTGGGATGATTATGCTTGGTTCTTTGATCCCTTTGAATAGGATAGGGATGTTATAATGGGTTTCGTTTGCGGGTTTTTAATGGGTTTTAAAAAAATGCCCATTTAAACTCAATTAGCTTGTCGGGTTTTAAATAGGTTACCCTATTAAGACCCATTTATTATATTGTGTTTGGCCAAAATAAATAGGGACCCTATTAACCCATTTATTTATTTTTCTTTAATTAAAAACGGTGTCGTTTTATGTAGGGTTTTCTAATAATATCAATAATTTATTTGTTATGTATCGTTTCTTTTCTACACTGTATTTCAATCTCTCTGTCATATCTCATTCTCTTCCACAAGCTTCGAAGGTTTGGTCTCTTTTTCTATCAAATTCCATGTTTATATATTCTGGGTATTGTTTATTTTAGTGGTTTATTGTAGTAATCATCTTTCATCTACTTGTATGTGTTTGTGGTTAGAATCAATTGAGGTTAATGCTCTTCGTGGATAAAGTACTTCAGAGAATAATTGCTCTTGACATTTGACGCGACAAGACATTCTCTGGTTATACATCAACCTATTGAAGAATTATAAAGGTAAATAATAAAGATGAATATACATATTCCTCTTTGTTCCTGTATATTCTCAGTAGAGAAGGGTTTATTATAACATATTACACCTTTAGTATCAATATATATATATATATATTTGTGACGTGATGGCTCATGTATATATGATGGGGCTGGAAACTTTGTTGTTTTCTTTGTGATATTATGTCTACTTATGCGTGTGTCTAGAATCTAGATTGAGTAATAAAATTTGTTTTTGTTCTTTTAGTTACAGCATGGATCAGTTAATAGACATGAATGAAGAAGATGCTCTAGCTGGGATAAATTTGGAAGATACACAACTACAAACACAGCAAAGTGAAACTCAAGTAGGGGAATCAACTCAAGCTCCACGCAAGAGACATAAAACATCAGCGGTTTGAGAAGATTTTGAGTCAGTAGGTGTAGAAAAAGATGGCAAAGAAAGGGCAAAATGTTTGCATTGCGGTATGTTAGTGACACGTAATGGAAAAAATCAAAGCTTTGGGACTCATCATCTTCAATGCCACTTGGAAACTTGTTCAAAGAAGCCTTCAAAGGAAGCTAGACCTGCATATGATCAAAAGAGAGATCGTGATCTGATTAGTGAGGTAATCATAAATCATGATCTCCCATTTAGATATGTAGAATATGAGAAGGTTCGAGAAAGAGACAAGTATTAGAATCCAGAGTTTCAGCCCATTTGTAGACAAACCGTTGCTGTTGATGTTTTTAAGAGGTGTGAAATAGAAAAGGAAAAACTGAAAAAGGTGTTTGCTAGATGTTTTTCTGCTCGGGTATGCTTCACTTCTGATCTTTGGACTTCTCGCCCTCATAATTTTGGATATAATTTTCTTACTACTCACTTCATTGATGATGGCTGGAATTTGCATAGCAAGATTCTTGCTTTTTGTGATTTTAAGCCCCAAACACAGGAGAAGAGATCGCTAATAAGATTTTTGAGTGTATGATGGAGTGGTATTTAGAGAAGAAGGTATTCTCTATCACCTTGAACAGTGCTACTAACAATGGTAGTATGCAAAGAAACCTTAAGGAAAAGCTTCAGATGATGAGTGGTTCTGGGTTTTAATGTGATGGCAAATTTTTGCATGTAAGATGTTGTGCTCACATTTTGAATTTGATAGTGAAAGAAGGCTTAGAATTAACAAAAGATCTTTTGCATGATATCAAGGAGAGTGTTAGATATGTGAAAGCATCTGACACAAGAATTCAAGTATTTGGAGTATGTGTAGAGCGAGTGGGGATTAGAAGTGGAGCTGGCTTATCACTTGATGTTCCTACTAGATGGAACTATACATATGAAATTCTAGTTAGGGCATTGAAGTTCAGGAAAGCATTTAAAAACTTGGACATTGTTGATAGAAATTACAAAACACTACCTTCTGAATAGGAGTGGAATCGTGGAGAAAAAATAAGTAAGTTGTTGAAACCTTTCAGTCTTATTACTACTCATTTTCAGGATCTAAATACCCCACATCATGTGTGTACTTCACACAAGTTTGGGGGATTGAGCTATTGTTGAAAAAATTTGCAAGTTGTGATGATTATGATCTGAGGGAAATGGCTAAAGATATGCAAGTTAAGTTTACTAAGTATTGGGAGGATTTAGCATCATTTTGGCTATGGGAGCAATCTTAGATCCATGAATGAAGTTGGACAGGCTTGAGAAAGCTTATGAGAGAGTGGATCCTTCTACTTCTAGCTTAAAAGCTGAAGTACTAAGGAATAACTTGACTGATATTTATAAGGAATATCAGGTTAGGACTCGGGGCAGTTCTTCAGATGCTTCCACTGCACCAAATCCACAAGATCTAGTTACTGAATCTCCTCTTGAAGATGATTTAGACAGTGTAAGTTTTTAGCATCTTCACTCATATTTTTCATTTATATGGTTGTCTTTCGTTGCTTGCTTTAATTTGCATTATAATATTAAGATCTCTTTGAACTGGAAAGAAGCTTTGGAAGTGATAGAGAAAACACAAAAACACATTTAGATGTGTATTTGGATGAGATAAGGTTAAATAGAAAGTATTTTCCTGATTTGGATGTTTTAAGCTATTGGAGAGAGAACCAACTTAGAGTTGTTGATTTAGCTACTATGGCTCGTGATATACTTAGCATCCCAATAACTACAGTTGCATCAGAATCAGCTTTTAGCATTGGAGCTCGAGTATTGACTCCCTACAGAAACCGCTTACTTCCCAAGAATGTTCGAGCTTTGCTTTATACTCGTAATTGGTTGCGAGGATTTGCAGATTATGAAGGTAAATTTCATATTTATTATAACTATTGTATAATCATGTGTTTAGGCTGATTCACATATTGAGTTGTAGGTACTATAGAAGATGTTGATGATATGTGCAAAGAAGATGATGCTGGGAAGAGTACAAGTGTTTCTAGAGCTGGAAGCTCAAGATCAGAAGGTTCAAGTGTATCACCATGAAAAATTTTTTAGACTTTCATTTGTTATATTTGGAAAACATAATGAGAACAAAATTTGTTGCTTTTGTTGTTATTGAACTTGTTTAAGTCAAGAACTTTTTTATTGTAATGCCACTTTGTGATTACGAAATTATTGAACTTCAAAATTATTAAGCATTTGGAATTGAAGATTTTCTTTTATTTTATACAGGTTTTCAAATTATTTTTATTGATATTTTTAATTAAATTAAGTAGTGTTTATATTTAATTACAATTTATTTAAAATATAAAAATTTATACCATAAAATGTTTTATAATAGAATTAAAATAAGAAAGATATATAAAAAAGTTAAATGGGTCTTAATGAGTCAAGGTAAAATTCGCGGGTCTAAATGGATAGTCCTAATAGACCTTAAACTAATTGGGTCTAAATGGATCCGGGGTCTTAATGGAGTGGGTTCTAAATGAGGCGGGTTTTATCATTTTAACATCCCTAGAATAGGATTTATTCGTTTGACGCTCGAACTTGAGATCGGTGCAAGAGATGTCCCTTTCACTAGCCGGTCTATATGTGGTAATGGGAAACTTTCTTTGAAACAAGCTTTGTTTAGATCGGTAAAGTCTATGCACACACTCCGTTTTTCAAACTTTAAATGGTAACATATTCATGTATATTATTATTTCATTTCATATAAAAATATAATTGTAGATGTTTTAGTAAAACATATAATGTTTTTTTTAAATATATGTTAAAGAATTTGATGATTAAAATTATTCACACATATATATTTGAATTATAAGAATACAACATATAAATTTGAATTTAATATTTTCCACAAAAATAAACATAGAATAGAATTGATTTGGCATATGAAAAATTTGTAGACATATTTATTTATCTTATAAAAGCAGAAGTAAATTTTATTTGACATAAAATATTTTAATTTGTAAAGATAAATTTATTAGTATACATAAATATATTAATTAGTGTTTTAATTTATAAATAAGACATAATGTAATTAATAATTACTAATTGGTGAATATGTTATATAATATATCATTTTGATTGGTTTAATATCCAACGACAACCAACAAGTTACATACAATGAGAAAGCGTCAATCTATCATAATTGTTATATACCACAAATTGAAAACATGCACCAATAAGAACGCATGTTTGTACAACCATTACATTCTTATGTTATGAATAATTTCATATGTCTATTCTATTAAAACAAACATTCGTGCGTATACACCGGTAAAGCTCTAGTATTAGAGATTAAACATAAGAAGATGAAGTGATCTGGATATAGGTTGATAAGCACAACAAAATCGTTAAAGTGAAGCGAGAATTTGATATGCGGAATGAAAAATCAATCTTTCGATCGAATATTTTACATCAGAAAACCAAAAAAAAAGCTCTTATTCCTTCTGAAAAATCTAATGTTTGTGAAGGAGGAGAAGAGAACATTTTCTTTTTCTAGAGAAAGAGAGAGAGAGCCTCTAGTGTTAATATATTTATATACCACCTTCTAAACAATAATAGGTAATAAGAACTACCTACATATATATGCTATGAGAAACACTTTTTATCACAAGTTAAAAAAAATTAACATTGTGACAGAATATCTAAGATCTCTCTGATCAACAAACACAAATGTCAACTCAACAGAGACAACAATCTTATTTTTGGATTATCTCTATAGATAACCAATGGTCATGAGAGGATAATCATCTTACTTAACGATTGTCTAGAATCTAAATAGAGAAAATTACTCCTAGAGACACTTTGTGTCTTTCTAATTACTCTATCAGACACTTTGTTCTTGATAGACACTTTTTATGTGGTGCTTGGCGAATTTACCCTTGACCACTTCTCTCGCTCTCGTTACTCTATCTGCCTAAAGACATATCTGATTTTATTTATTTTTACTTCAATTTAGTACCATATCACTTTCCCAATATATTTTCTAATCCCTAACTCTAATTCAGCCTAAAAACATTGTGCCTCTTTTCTATTGATGGACTTCAGTAGCAAGAAAACATTTGACATTGTAATTTCCGAATGTCAGATCCCGTCATGATGAAATCTATCCCCTCCACAACATATATGGAGAAGAATCGCAGAGCCTCCACCCATAAATCAGGTTCCTTGTTATGCGTAAAGTTGTTGGTTAGTATTTCAATCTGTCTATTGTTTAAGAACCGAATCAAAACACAATCCTCTTCCTATCGAGGTTGAGCGATCGAGATTCCACTTAAGCAATTACCGGAGAGAAGTTAAGTGAATCGGTTATGTCGTGTTTGCCACCACCACCAGTAACCTCTCTGTTACTTTCCTTTTGTTTTCGCTCATATCTTAACTATGTTTTGTTCTTTATATTCCATATCAAGTATACTTCTTTTCTTGACATGCACATAGAGATCCTTTGAGACTCGTGTTGAATTCGGTAAGCACCGAAATTAAGTTTTCAACATTGGAATCTAAATCTTGATTATTTATTGATTTTTAGTGGGTTTAGGTAATATGTGTACTGTTGCATTGGCTGATCTATATAAACATAGAAGCTCAGTTTAGATTTTACAGCTCTTGTTTTTCACTTTTGCTATACCAAAGTGTATCCTTTAGATTTACAAGGTAACTAGATGTTTTCCTGCACAATGTGCATCAATAATTTTTTAATTTAATTTCTGTTTAAAAACAAAATAAAATTATTTTAATGTTCTAGATTTTATTATTTGTATACTAATATATTAATATAAATTTTAATTTAGTTAAACATAAAATTAAGTTAAAATAAATATTTTGATTTATCTTAAATATATATATATATATCTAAAATTGATATAAATTTTTTAGAATTATTAAAAATAAAACTAAACAAATTTTTTTAAAATTTGTAGATATCAAAGGAAACAAATGATGTTACGATTAAAACTTTATAATTCTTTTAAAAAAATTTATGAATTTTATTTAATATTAAAAATTTATGATTATAAAAAATAGACTTAAATAATATTTAAAAATTTGAAAAAGATTTTATATTTCTATTATTATATTATTTAATGTCATATTAAATATATTTATTTTAATGATGTATTAGTTATTTCTATATTCTAAAAAATTTACCAATAACATCAATTTACATTAAATGTAATTACCATGTCATATTTATTCACAAGTCATGTGATCAATTATAGCATGTCATGTCATCTTTTTTGGTGAAAGTGATTGTGGAGATGACATGTGTCAAATCACTTCACAAATAATGTCTAGAGGATTAGAACAATGAGTTGATCTTGATTGTGTTTATTAGATCTATATTTTTTAAGGATTTAAGCTATAGTTTGTGTATGAAAATTAATTTTCAATATGTGCACAAAGAGAATACAATTTGGTGGTCTTACATTGGTATCCTTAACAAGAAACTCTTGTCGTAGGTTGACACAAGATGGGTTTTAAATCAGTTGTTGAAATGATTGAAGCTTCTTCCAGTGTTCATTATTATGGTTTCCATATCAATGATCACATGAATAGGGTGGAACCAAATGCATTATAGGAAACCACTTATGCCTGATCACTAGACATTCAAACACAACCTTTTGTAGTAGATCAGAATAAATTGATAAAGAGAATTTTGACACGGGTGGTCAATTCACGGTTTGAGATTTTCATTGCATGAGTTTGTTTGTGGTGGCTAGGTGTTGCGGGAGGTACATCATCGAAAAAGACATATATTTTTGATATGATCAGTGTGTTGTTCTTGTTAACCACATCCACACCTAGCTTTTTGCTGGCAAGCACATTTACATGTCCCATGTCCACAACAGCACCATCAACTCATCAAAAGTCCCAGACAACCACATTCACACCCTTTGTCCACAATACCCAAGCAATACGCACATAGTGATCCTGCCGTGACATCTACAAAACCATAGTCAATGCCTTCTCACCATGCATCTCAGCTATCCTGAACAAGTTAATTCCTAGCTGCTGGTTAACAATCTCTTGTATCTCATGCTCTCTTTTAATATATGTACTAAAAACTCTCTTTTGTAGTCTCAACCGGCTTTTGTTAGGTGCAAACATTCCTAGACTCTAGTGTATAATTATTAACTTATCTTTTGCAATCAGTTTAGTTAGTTTCTATTTCCACATCCACTCACAAGATATTTTTTTCCAAAAAAGAAAACAATTACTTTGGAAATCTAACAAAATTATAAAACCATTATCCCACTTAACTAATTTAAACTAATTAGTTTGGAAATCTGTAAGCTCAAAAAAGCATTAACTTTCTACACTTGTATAGATTGAAATAATAAAATAACCATCCTAAAAGATAACTTACAAATCGTGTAACTCAGAACACATCAAACTATTTTATAAACGTAACTCTCATTAATAGCCTAACTATATACCAAACTAAATTAACAAAGAAAACTCAACAATTCCTTCTTTTTCAACTACATGCGACTTGCTCAACGTCACGAGAAGGGTAAATGTATCAAAACTATGCATCAATTTTCATGAATTGTATCTTGCAAGTATAATGTGTCCAATTGTATAGTGAAAAATATAAAAGTGTCACTCATCTAAATAACCATTTATCTTACTTAACAGTTGCTGCACCATGGCGACCCAACAAAAAACTAATCTAAGACTATATACAATAGTTTCAACACACAACACTTTCACATCATTTTCTCTTTCTTACACATCAATTTCTCTCTCTTTCACTTAATAATTCAACACCTACTCATTTTTTATATTCTACAATGGTTTTCTTAATAAAATTTAACACTTTACCCTGCCATTTTTATTTTTCATATTTTTATTATTTTTCTATATCTTTTAGTTTTTAATTGCATATTAAGAATAATTATTAGTTTAAATTAAATTACAATAGCTAAAAGCTATATAAATGATTAAATAATTTAAGTTTAATTTTATAATTTTAATAAAAATATCAATTATTGAAGACAAAAATATAAAGAGTTATTATTTTAAAAATAGAACTACAAAAACTTAAAATTTAATACAACACAAATAATAAAACACACATAGCATAATTAGTAAAATAAACTCAAGTCACAAACTTAGAAATATTTCTAACCACGGAACATTCTTAATTTTTGCCATATGTGTTTGATTAGATCTGCTTGCAATTCGTGATGCACATTTGAATCATGCAACTCAGATCTAGCACGCACGTGATTTGCAAATGCAGGTAACACTTCTGTCGAGAATGGTTATGGTGCATTAGATCCACTTGCCTCAGATTCATCATAATTGGTTCAGTGTTGGGCATATTTATCTCGTTCATCCTCAACAATCATATTATGCAGTATGATACATGACCTCATTATGATAGCCAAATCGGAAATTTCCCACAAGCGAGCTGGTTCGTGAATGATTTTAAATTGAGCTTGTAGCACTCTGAATGCACGTTCATTTTCCTTCCGACATCCCTCCTGAACTTATGCAAATAACTTGTCCGGTTCACTTTGAGGAAGCGTAATCAATTTGACGAAAGTAGGATAAGAAGGATAAATACCGTCAGCTAGATAGTACGCCATATTGTAAAGTCGTTGGTTCACGAAGAAGTTCACTCTTGGAATATTTTCTTTTTCAGCATCATCGACCACTGGTGAACGATCTAGAACGTTTATATCGTTCAATGTGCCTGAACATCCAAAAAATCATGTCAGATCCATAGATCATGGGTTGCGACCACTTCAAGAATAATAGTGGTAGTTCCCTTATCTCCCCGATTATATTGTCCTTCCCACGCTTTAGGACAATTTTTCCATTCCTAGTGCATGCAATCAAAACTCCCAATCATCCCCGGGAACCCTTGTATTTCACAAACATGCAAAATTATTTGTAGGTCATCTTCAGTTGGGGCTATGAGATACACTTTCTCGAATTTTTTTACGATTCCCTTGCAAAACCTACGCAAGCACTCCAAAGCTGTTGTACCTCCAATTTTGATGTATTCATCAACCGCGTCGGCCTCCATACCATATGCTAACAGCCGCATGGATGTGGTACATTTCGCTAATGGAGATATACCTTCTTTATTAGCTGCGTCAAATCGTTGAGTGAAATAATCGTCACTTCTTGGTAGGTCCCCTACGATTCTGAGAAAAACATGTTTACGCATCCGAGATCATCAACGAAACATTGCATCGTCATATGTAGGTTTATTGGAAAAGTAGTCGTCAATCAATCTTTGATTTGCCGCTGCATGATCTCTCTTGTGGTATCTTCTCTTGCTACGTGGTGGATAGTCTTCCTCTATTTTCTTTCGACGCTCCCTAAACTGGTTGAGGATATACCTTTCTTCAATTTCAGATTGTCTTTTGTAAGCCTCAATATCAAAAAGAAGTTCTAATTTCCATATTAAAAAGAATTTTTGATGGATTCATTCTGGTATTGGTACATAAATGAAAGAATGAGTCCCTATTTATAAGACAATGAAATCGATGGATCATGTTGAGTGGTTGGAGGATAAGATTCTTACATTAAAGAAAAAGTAACAGGCACTTGAAAACATTATTAAATCACGTTGAGTGGTTGGAAGATAAGATTGATGGAAAAGTCACGAGCACTTAAAAGCATTATTGAGTCATGTTGAGTGGTTGCAAGATAAGGCTATTCCATTTAAACCTGAAATTGACGGATAACACTGATAGAAAGGTCACGGGAACTGAACAACATTATTGAATCATGTTGAGTGGTTGCAAGATAAGGTTATGCCACTAAAGCCGAAATTGACAGATACCATTGATGGAAAAATCACGAGCACTAAACAACATTATTAAATCATGGTGAGTGGTTGCAAGATAAAATTATACCATTGAAATCTAAAATTTACGGGCACTTTAAAATCATGTTGAGTGGTTGGAAGATAAGATTTTATATTATTAAAGCATAAAGTGATAATATATTATTAAAGCATCAACTGACAACAACATTATTAAAGGAGAAAGTGGCAAATAAACATTATAAAGGTGTGGAGTGACATGACACAAACAAGCATAGAAGGTATGATGCAAATAAGCATGGACGTGGTATGATGCAGACAACCACTTTTGACTGCAATTAATTTCTGAATAATTCATCGCTCAACTTTCAGAACATCTCTTTGCTCTTGTCATTCAGATGTTATTTTTCACTTTTCAGCCACATTTTCATCTTCTAAGCCCGGGTTTTTTCTTTCATCAATTGGTTTGCCTCATCTTGTCTTTGGTTTGCCTCCTCTTACCTTTGGATTGCCTCTTTTTGCCTTTGGTTTGCGTACTCTTGCAACATGGCTAGTTTTTCCAAGCGTTCAAACTCTTGAGCCTTGATTTGTTTGAATTCATTAAAATCTTTGTTGACCACTTCCAAGGCTACGCCCTTACCTTTCTTTTTAGCTTTTTTATTTGTTGCATCCCTTCGCATTGGACGAGCAGTGGATCCTACAGAGTTGGAGTCACTAGCATCATTCTCGTGGGATCTCTTAGATCCACTGCTTTTAGAGCCATTATTCTTTCCTACCTGACTACCATAATGTGGTTGATCACGGACAACAATCCATTCTTTCATTAAATTGAAATTTCCGGTACCACCAGCTAAATAGATTTCTTGCGCTTTCGCCAATACATCTTGCTCTGACCACCCACTTTGTTGCATATGCTTAGCGTTATTGTAAGCGCCAATCCATTTTTCCAATTTTTGGATCATGTAGTTGTAATGATTTCTGCATGAAACTTCACCACGAGGAGGATAAAATAAGCAATGCTCATTACAATACTCATCAATTTTGCCCCAAAATGATTCACTCTTTTGGTTTATGCCAATAACGATGTCTGTTCCATATTTGATCCACTCACTCAGTAGCACCAAATTTTGCTCAGTTGTCCATTTGACGCTTTTTTAGGGTAGCAAGGGTTGAAGTGTCTACACCGTGAGTGGCTTCATTAACCCCACTTATACCACCCAGTGTCATTTGCGTAGAAAATTTGGAAAATTTAGTTGCTCCAACATTCGAAGCAATTTCATTATCCGTCGGAGTAGAAGAATAAGTGGGTAGTTGAGATGAATATGACATCGGTGAACCGTAATATGGATGATAGTTTGGAACAAAAGACAACATGAAGAAACTTGATGAAAAACCATAATTTGGTATGTTTTGGTGTTGGTTAGGGTTAGGAGACTGATTTTGAAGTGGATAGTTGTGATTTGGATAGCTAAAAGGGTAGTTTGAAGAGTTTTGGGTATTATCAGAAGAGTTTTTGTTGGAATCCATTTTTCAGTGAAGATAAAAAAAATATACAAACGAGAGCTATGAAAGGCTAAAGATAATTTTTTTTGTGTCCAAATCTAATGAAACAAGTAAAATAAAGTAGGAAAACTGATATAATTTTTTTAAATAAATATTTTAATAGACAATAATTGAATCAAATAATGTAGAAAAAAAATATAAACACATCCAATCAGAAAAAATTACTAGTTGTGTGCCAACTCATTTTAAATGCATAATTAAACCAACCGCTGCCCTTAGTCAACTGTCGAATTAATATTTTTAACACACCAAGTCTAAGTAATTTAGAGCATCATTCACCAAGTCTAAATAAAAAAATAAAAACGAACCAATTACGGGTCGCCACGTGTTAGTGGGGCCTGTGAACAGTGTAAGAAACCCTCAAAAAATGGTTATTATTTAGTAGTTTTAAGAAGTTGTTCTTGCACTGTTCGCGGGCTCCACTGACAAGTGGGGCCCGCGAACAGTGCAAGAACCCCCTTAAAAAACCATGGATAAAGATGCTCTTAGATGGGCTTTTAAATTTTCAATGCCTCACGTTATTCTTAACAACCAGATCCGAATCAACTAAATGTGATGCATTTAAAAATCAGTAAAATAAATTGTGTCAAACCACAATAACAGAAAATTACTAATGAGGCGGCTCATCATAACCAAAATACATACTCCTCCGTTTCATATTAAGTGTCGTTTTAGAGAAATTTTTTTGTTACAAAATAAATGTCGTTTTCGACTTTCGATGCAAAATTTCTTAATTTTATGTGTAGTTTCTGTTTGGCTTTCATACAGATCATGGCCCAAATACTTCTACCTGCAAATTACAAATAACATGTTAGTTAGGAATACAATGTGTTATAGGAAAAGGAGATTATTTCCTAATCTTATTTTGATCCTGAGAATTATAAAGGATTATTAAAGGAACAAGGTGATTAGAACTTAAGGGACTAAGTGAATAAGGTCTAGGAGACACAACTAGAAAGTTGTTGTTGAAACTATTATATTAGAGATATAATACTTGAGTTTGTTAAATCTCTAGATACTCTAGTACCAAATAAATCCTAACAAGTGGTATCAGAGCAATCCAGGTTTTGAATGCTAGAGGTTTTTTTTTTCGAAGAATGTCTACTACCCGAATTGACGTCGATAGATTCGACGGAACAGGAGATTTCTCGCAATGGAAAGTAAGGATGATGGCTCACTTTGGTGTCCTAGGTCTCAAGGATATACTAACCGATGATAAACTTCTAGTGGATATGCCGACAACCAAAGACGATGGAGATGGGGATTCAAAAGATCCGGGAAAGGAATCTAAAGACGCCATCAAGACTATTGATCCCATAAAGCTCAGTAAATCTGAGAAAGCAAAAGACCTCATCGTTGTGAATGTAGGAAACCAAGTTTACGAAAAATTAGTCATTGCGATACTGCAGCAGCCATGTGGACAGCCTTGAATACGTTATATACCGAGACCTCGCTGCCAAATCGCATATACTTGCAACACAAGTTCTATACATTTAAGATGAACGATTCAAAAAGCATAGACGCAAACGTGGATGATTTTCTAAAACTTGTAGCCGACTTGGGGAATTTAAATGTGGAAGTGGCTGAAGAGGTTCAAGCTATATTGTTACTAAATTCAATGCCACAACGGTATGATCAACTAAAGGAGACCCTAAAATATGGAAGAGACACACTTAAACTAAACGAAGTGACTGGGGCTGCTAGGTCCAAAGAACGAGAGTTACTGGAAAGTGGCAAGCTCACAAGATCAACCGACGAAGGCCTATATGTCGAGGAAAGAGGAAGATCATCAAACAGGTTTCAAAAGGGAGGAAAAAAACACTGGAAAGGGAGATCCAAAAGCAGGTATGGTAGGTCCAAATCCAGACCAAAATATGATAAAACAAACAAAGGATGTTTCATATGCGGAAAAGAAGGACACTGAAAAAGGGAATGCCCCGACAGAAAACCATATAAAGCCGCTAACATAGCGGAAGAGCCTAAACAACCCTTAGTACTAACCGTAAGTACAAAAGACTCTAAAGACGAATGGGTAATGGATTCAGGATGCTCTTTCCACATCACACCAAACAAAGACGTATTATTTGACCTCGAAGAATTTGAAGGAGGTAGAGTGTTGATGGCAAACAACACACATTGTGATGTCAAAGGAATTGGTAAGATTAGGATCGTTAGACCCGACGGAATTGTGGTAATCCTCACTAATGTAAGATACATGCCGGATATGAGTCGAAACTTGATATCTTATGGGATGCTCGAACGATCCGGATGCCAGTATGAAGGAAAAGATTTCATGATCACATTCTATAAGGATGGAAAGGAGGTCATATCTGGAAAGTTCAACGAAGGCCTATATTATCTACAAAGAACAGTGTCAAATGGAGAAGTCAACGTGACAAGGTCAGAAACAGATAAGACTACGATATGGCATTCTAGATTATGCCATATGAGCGCAAAGAACCTAAAAGTACTCGCAGATAAAGGGTACATACCCAAGCTGGAAACAAACAAGCTAGAATTCTGTGAAACATGCGCACTCGGAAAATCTCACAAATTAAGTTTTCCCACTGCAAAACACACTACTAAAGAAATCCTTGACCCTATGGGGATCTCCATCAACTCCAGAAAGCTTAGCAGGAAGTAAATACTTCATAAGCTTCATAGATGATTTTTCGAGAAAGGTCTGGATATATTTCCTTAGGACAAAAGATGAAGCCTACGACAAATTCAAGGAATGGAAAGCAGCTGTTGAAAACCAAACAAGAAAGAAAATAAAGTGTCTAAGAACTGATAATGGTCTTGAATTTTGCAATACATAGTTCGACAAACTATGCAAAGATTAGGGATTAAAAGACACAAAACGTGTCCATACACCCCACAGCAAAACGGAGTTTCAGAACGAATGAACATGACTATCATGGACAAAGTGTGATGTATGCTTGTAGAGTCGGGATTAGGACAAGAATTCTGGGCTGAAGCTGCATCAACGGCTACTTACATCATAAACAGGTCACCTAATTCAGCCATCAACTACGAATTACCTGAGGAACGCTGGACTGGTGCAGAAAGCGACCTAAGTAACATTAAAAGATTTGGAAGCTCAGCATATGTTCACAAGGTCCAAGGAAAGACAAGTCCAAGAGCTATAAAAGGAGTGTTTATGGGATATCCTTTTGGAACTAAGGGATATCGTGTGTGGATACCCGAGACTGGTAAGTGCGAAACAAGTAGGCACGTGGTATTCAACGAAGAAGAATTATATAAACACGCTAATATTCTTGAGGAAAACAACATGGAAGACGAGGTAAATAAAAGGGGGTCAAAATGAGTAACATTTAAAGAAGATTTGATAGAAGGACCTTCTACAACAAGCTCAGACGAAGAAGAGGTTCTATCTCCAGGTGGAGTATCGCCTAACAACAAAGACAAAAGCTTATCAGAGGACGAAGATGATAATGACCCGGAAACTGAAACTCATATAGACGAGTATTTGCTGGCCAGGGACCGGGAAAGAAGGCAAATCAGACCACCATCGAGATTCAAAGATTCAGACTTTGTGGCTTATACATTATCTGCAGCTGATGAACTCGAGATAGATGAACCTACGACATTTACTGAAGCCATGACGAGCAAGAAACAAAAACTTTGGAAGAATGGAGCAAATGAAGAGATGGATTCGCTTCAACGAAATAACACTTGGGTACTGATAGAGAAACCTGAAGATGCTAAAGTTATAGGCTGCAAATGGATATTCAAACTCAAACCAGGAATACCAGGTGTTGAAGAACCAAGATATAAAGTAAGGTTAGTGGCACAAGGTTTTTCACAAAAGGAAGGGATTGATTACAATGAAGTGTTCTCTCCAGTGGTGAAGCATGTATCAATAAGAATAATGCTATCAATTGTGGTTAACAATGATTATGAACTAGAGCAAATGGATGTGAAAACAGCTTTCTTACATGGAGAATTAGAAGAGAAGATTCTTATGAAACAACCAGAAGGTTTCATTAAGAAAGGGGATGAAAACAAGGTGTGCTTACTTAAGAAATCACTATATGGTCTAAAACAGTCTCCCAGACAATGGAACTACAGGTTTGATTGTTTCATGAAAACTCAACAGTTCGTAAGAAGCAGAGAAGATCCATGTGTCTATATGAAGAATGTCAACACATCAAAAGCAGTTTTCTTACTACTATACGTAGATGATATGCTTATAGCCTCTGGAGATCTCCGAGAGATCAGAAACATTAAAGAAAATCTGAGTAAGGAATTTGAGATGAAGGATTTAGGGAAGGCTTCAAGAATATTAGGAATGGACATCCTAAGAGATAGAACAAAGGGAATTTTAGTGCTATCACAAGAAGGCTACCTACGAAAGGTAGTAGAAGCATTTGGAATGACAGAAACAAAGGCTGTAACAACACCAACTTCTTCTCAGTTCAAGCTTAGAAGTCTCACTCAAGAACAGAAAGAAGAAAGAAAAATTATGGAAAACACACCCTATGCAAGTGCTGTAGGGAGTATTATGTATGCCATGGTGGGATCTCGACCTGACCTAAGTTTTGCGGTTGGTTTGATAAGCAGATATATGTCAGAACCCGGAAAAGAACACTGGACAGCTGTCAAATGGGTTCTAAGATACATAAAAGGAACAGCAGGAAGGTGTCTCACGTTCACTAAAGGATCTAAATTTAGTATCGAAGGGTTTTGTGACTCAGACTACGCTACAGATCTAGATAGAAGGAGATCAGTGACTGGATATGTGTTCCAAGTTTGGGGAACACAGTTAGCTGAAAATCAGGACTACAAGAAGTAGTAGCTCTTTCCACAACCGAAGCTGAGTATATGGCTCTAACTGCGGCTGCGAAAGAAGCTCTATGGTTAAGAAGACTATGCAAGGAACTAGGTTTTGTTCAAGAAAGTGTTAAGCTAAATTGTGACTCACAAAGTGCCTTAGCATTAGCAAAGAATCATGTCCATCATGAACGAACTAAACATATTGATACTAAATATCACTTCATCAGAGACATAGTAGAAGATGGCGGGGTTACTCTATCTAAAGTCCATACTAGTCGAAATCCAGCAGATTTCCTAACTAAGACATTACATGGACAAAAGTTTGATCTCTGTTGTGAGATCCTCAAAGTCACGTAATGAGCTCGGCATGGCAGGTAACTAAGTTGTCGATACACCTCGCACAAGAAGTAATTAGAAACATTAGAGCACCCAATTATTTCTTATCGACAACAAAAGCTCATCGGTCAAAAGAAAGTTACCTGCCCAAATGGATGCGAGGCAAAAGGGATCTGAGCTCAAGGTGGAGCAAGTCTGTTACAAATTAATAACACATGGAATCTCAAGTCGTTAACAAAGGAAACTAGCTAGACATTATCTAAATTCGAAAGAACGTTATAAACAACAAAGGGGATTGTTGAAGGGAGACGAGTACCTCAAATAAAGATAAAGAAACTCCACGGACAATCGCCACCGAAAATCGTCTTTGGCAGCTGAGGAGGCTCGGCGAAAGGAAGACAGTGGTGGTCGAGGATGAAAGGAAGGCACCCGGGTTCACCTAAAAGATCTACAAAGAAACATACGGGAATCAGGTTAGAGAGGAACAACGAGCAAAGGAGATAACGATAGGGGAAGATTAACTTACCGGAGGAAGACTGCAGATTTCTCTCGGTGATGAAGATCAAAACCCTAAACAAAGAAACTGGAAAGCGAGGAAGGAGCCAAGAATGATGATTGATGATCCTTGGCTAAGGATCGGTTTCAGCTGAACATCATTTAGGTTGAAGCTTTTCAGAATCGCCGTTTGGAACCAGAGGACGAGCTGGAAGCTTCTCGTATGTGTCGGTCGTCGTTAATACCGAAGAAGATAGAGAAATAAGATGGGCCGGGTGGAGAAGAGAAGTGAGATGGGCCGGGTGAAGAAGAGAAATGAGATGGGCGAGTGTGAGTATGAAGCCCAAGGTGGAGATTTGTAGTTTCTGGTGGGCTTTCATACAGATCATGGCCCAAATACTTCTACCTGCAAATTACAAATAACATGTTAGTTAGGAATACAATGTGTTTTAGGAATTACAATGTGTTATAGGGAAAAGGATATTATTTCCCTAATCTTATTTTGATTCCTGAGAATTATAAAGGATTATAAATAGGAACAGGGTGATTAGAACTTAAGGGACTAAGTGAATAAGGTCTAGGAAACATAGCTAGAAAGTTGTTGAAACTATTATATTAGAGATATAATA
>CAJHQQ010002458.1:0-64356 GCA_905132885.1 Moricandia moricandioides
TCCCTTAACTTAAACCAATCTTGTAGACTGTAGTAAACTGTTTAAACAAAAAAACTGAAACCTAACACCACGAGAAAAAAAAAAAGAAAAAACAAGACGACATTCAATAAAGGTTTTGAGGTAAGGAATGAAGCACATAAAGAAACCATTATACAGTAACATGTTTCATTCATCACTTATAAACAGTTTTCATCAAATGTCACCAACGTTTTTATGAGAATCAACATCTTATCTTGTGGCTATATCATCCTTCTCGACGGTGAAGTCCCAGATATCACCATACTTGTCATTAAAGTCCCAAATGCTCATAGTGTTGTAGTCATTAATGAGCTTGTCACGAGCTCCTCTCTCCATTTTGTAAATCTGAGGCTCGAAGTTATGCGGCTTGTCTGGTTTATCCATCTCTATAATACAGAACACTATCGTAAACAAACCCGCTCCTATGAACAAGTACTCCCCCTGCAACACACAAACACTTGTGATTCCTCTTCTTCTCAAACATAAGCTGTAACAGAGACTTGAAAAATAAGAGGCTCTTGTCTTAACTAACCAAATGCTCGACAAAAACCTAAAAAACTAACATTTTGAACAGTCTTTTAAGACATAAGAACCAACTTCTAAAAGCTATGGTAAAGTTTTAAACCTTAGGCTAGTTATGGTTATAGACCTAGATAGCTAAGACATGATCATCTGGAAACTTCTTCAAGCTGAACCACCGTGGCTTAGGTCATATGGGTTCGCTCGTATCAGCTAAGAGCTGTATGTGATGCAGTAATGGAAAATTTAAGGAAGAGCGCAAGAGTTATGAAGTTACCGGAGCATCAAAGTACATCCCAGCAGCAATAGCAGGAAGAAACAACCAAGAGATTAAACCTGCAATTTTTTTAAGAAAAAAACAGAGAGAGTACGTACAAGTTTCGATAAAATCTTGGGTAAACGATTATTTCCACACCAGAAGTATCATATAGTAACAACTCTACACAATCTTTCAAGACCGTCCTAATTGCACATGTTCTAAGTATATGAATCTATTTACCCATATTTTCATAGATCAAAACTTGAAACCACACACACGAAAGTTTAGCTAAGTTTTATTGATTTAGAATCTAAACCGATATCAAACTAGTTAAACATATCAAATCAGTTTGTATCGAACTGAAACTAAAACCCTATTCAGCGTGATATCCAAATAGAACTCGACTCAACTCTTTAATAGGATATTGGGTCGGGTTCTATTTGGATATCATGTCGGGTCGGGTTTAATTTCAGTTCTATACCAAGTGGTTTAATTAGTTTGATATCGGTTTCGATTCAAAATCAAGTAAAACCTTTGTTTGTGTAGCTTTGGGTTTAGATATTTGAAAATTGAGATAAATAGGTTCATATACTTAAAATGTGTGCATTTATGTTCATATATTTAAAATATGTGCAATTAAAACGAACATGGAAAATTGTGTGGAACTACTAATATATGATAATTATAGTGTGGAAATAGTTCGTTTACCCTAAAATCTTAGACAAAACATGAACAAGCACAAAAAAAAAAAAGGATATACCTTGAAAGCCAGATGGAGGATCGACAGCAGCAATATCATCTGCAATTGCTCCCCAAAACGTTCCTGAAGAAAAAAAACATTTCAAGAAAATCAAAAAAAAAAGAAGAAGGAAGAGTAAAAAACTAAGGAGCAACCCTTTTCAACTTCTCCTTCATAGTAAGTATGAGCTCCATCGTAATACCCATACTTGAAATCCTCCTGTAACCAAATCAGAAACCACCCTTTTATAACATAAACTTTTTCAGCAATGCCTCACAAACTCTTGATTCAAATCTTTACCATTTCAATGCTGTTGAGCTCGAACTGACCAATGGGATCTTCGTTGATATCTGGTTCGATCTGCGACAATCCAGCACCAGAGACCAGCTTCGCTAACTTCAGCCTCCGGCAAGAGGAGGAGGAACTGACACATTTCACGGCGTTGGGAAAGAAACCGGCGGTCTGATCAGAAACACTAACTCCGAGTTTCGAACCAGTGATCTTTGGGATTGGTTTAGGAGAGAGAATCGTGACCGTCGAATTGATGGTTGCCATGCTTTTGCTCTATCTTCTTCTCTCTGTTTCTATGTGTCACAGAGTTTTTAAGAAAAATCCCCGCTTTTTTTTGTTTTGTTTTCTAAACAAAATATATTGATGGTCACTGACTGTTATATTATCAAAAGTGACCAACAAATGCAGTAAGGCCACGTTGAATGTAGCTGTTTCGCAAAAGGACTTGTAGCCTATCATATAACGGCCCAGGTTTATGTTGCTGAAATTAGCCTAATCTTGGGTCGTCGGTCCAAATTCCATAGAAATTAATCGTATACTGAGTTTTTTTTTGGCGACTTTGTAGGATGACCATATTAGGAAAAAATATTAGGTTAATAATCATGTAATAAAATAAAAGGTTTGATGTGGTAATGTAACACAATAACGGGCCACATACTCCTTTTTTGTGTGTGAACGTTTGCCAGATATGTTGTATAAATATACTATACCATATTTATTAGACATATGGTATAGAATAATATATTCATACATTTATGTTATACTTTTTTTCTGTTTCAATAGTTGCTATAAAAATTCCTTTCCAACCATCAGAACCAATTTTATTCACCGTGTCAAAAACAAACACGAGCAATTAGTGAGTTGACACCAAAAATATGCACGAGGAATTGGTATAGTTGGCACAAAAGATGAAAAAGGAAGAAGATGAGGAGGAGGAGTAGAAGTAGGAGTATAAGTAAGAGGAAGAAGAGGAAGAAAAAAAAAGGGGGGGGGGGGGGGGGGGAAAGGTAAACGACTTATTTCCACACCAGAAGTATCGTATACTAACAGTTCCACACAATCTTTCATGCTCGTTCTAATTACACACATTTTAAGTATATTAACTTATTTACCCACATTTTCAAATATCGAAACTCAAAACCACACAGACAAAGGTTTAACTTGGTTTTACTGGTTTAGAATCTAAACTGATATTAAACCAATCAAACCAGTTGATAGCGAACTAAAATTAAAACCCGACTCAACCTGAGATTCAAATAATACTCGATCAAACTCTTTAGTAGAATGTTGGTTCAGTTTCTATTTAGATATCAGGTAGGATCGCATTTTAATTTCAGTTCAATACCAACTGGTTTGGTATCGGTTTAGATTCTAAACCAATTAAACCAAACTAAACCTTCGTCTGTGTGGTTTTGGGTTTTGATCTTTGAAGATGGGGGTAAATATGTTCATATACGTAAAATGTGTGTAATGAGGTTCATATATTTAAAATGTGTGTAATTAGGACAAGTATGAAACATTGTGTAGAACTGTTACTATATCATACTTCTAGTGTGGATATAGGTCGTTTACCCAAAAAAAAAAGATATAATTTATAAAAGAGTTAGTGGAGTTGTCAACAAAATTGATGGAAGAGAACAAAGAAAATGATAACAGTTTTATTCTATGTTGCCAAATAGGATAAAATACACCAACATATTACATTTAATGTGAATTGTTCATCTTGTTCAAATGTGAATGATAAGAATCATTAAGAGAATGAGAATATATGATTGGTAGAAAATAGGGAGGGAGGGAGGAGAGAGAGAGAGAGAGAGAGAGAGAGAGAGAGAGAGAGAGAGAGAGAGAGAGAGAGAGAGAGAGAGAGAGAGAGAGAGAGGAGGAGGAGGAGGAGGAGGAGGAGGAGGAGGAGGAGGAGGAAGAGGATAAAGAAGTTATACTATTGCCATAAATAGAATAATATACAATAAGTATTAACAAAAACATTGTTTTGAATATACGTTAAATCAAGTGTACTATTCTATTTTGATATGATTCAAATATTGTATAGTACATCTTTCGTCCAACAGTTTTTATAAATTATGTTAAAAAATTAAAAGATATAACATGTGTAGAATTTTTTTATGTTTTTACCAACATAATTATTTAGTTGAAATATATATGATACAAAAGATACATATCAAATAAAATTGGGAGGAGGGAGAATAAAAAAAGAACAAAAGAAAGAAAAAGAGGAGAAATAAATATATGATCAAACGGTTGTGGTTGAGTAAGATTATTTAATGTAATATTATACAAAATACACAAAATACTCTGGCCTATAGATTGTAATCTGTACGAATTTAATTTATGTGTTTGTTATGCATATGTTCTCTAATTCCCGTTTTTTCTTGGCAAATAAAATAAATATATTGATTACAACAAAATACAAAGATCAATGAAAATAAACAACTACATTTTTTTGGCAGAAAATATATAACCACTTAGGCCTGAGACGAATTATCCGGGATCCGGATTCGATCCGAGATCCGTCCCGGATCCGCTCCGAAAATAGGATATCCGGAGTGCCCGGATCCGAATCCGGATAGTAAAATTTCGGATCCGTCCAAACCGGATCCAAATCCGGATATCTTATTTTTTAGGTCCGGATATCCGGATCCGGATCCGTGTTTTTAAAATATATTAAATTTTTAATTTTATTAATAATTATATTTGATATATTAATATTTATACATATAATATTTTTTAAATATTATATTTGAATTTTACTAATATTATATGTCATATATATATTCATAAATTTTGTATAAATATTTAATTTATGTTTTATTTTTAGATTTTTAAAATATTTTTTTTATTTTTTTTAATTATTTTTACGGATCCGGATCCGAATCCGGGTATCCGCGGGTATCACAATATCTAGACGGATATCCGAAGTCCGGATACCCGGAAGACACGGATCCGGATCCGGATACTAAAGTCACGGATCCGGCGAATCCGGATCCGGATCCGGATATCCTAAAACACCCCGGATATCCGGTCCGTCCCACCCCTAACCACTACATTAAATAGAAAATTGCTATGTTAACAAATATTTTAATATAACAATGATTAGACTTTGATCCACGTTGTGTGCGGAATTATTTGAATTATCGATATTTTGTGTTTTTAAATTAACATTTATGTGAGCTGTGGTGACCTAATCTTATTGGGCTTGGACCGTCCAATATGTGTAACTTGAAACAGAAACAAAGGCGGGTTAGATGGGGCTCGAGAGCTCAAGTTATTAATTAGGCCCAAACTATACTTAAGCTGTATATGGCGAGCGAAACAGAAGATAACACTCTTTGTAACAACCTTCGTCTTCTTCAACCTGTAGAGAGATAAAGTGCCATTGTTATATTAGAGAGAGAAAGCTTATGTATACTGAGTAATCGTGCATTACCAGGTTTCGTTCCTGAAGGATACGTACCTGGTGTTGAGGGGAACTCTAAAAGATTTTTGTGTCATCTTCTTTACTTGCTCTTTTCTCTGTGATTGACTTTGCTTCATTTTGTTTCAGAGTCGCGACCTACACACGAGAGATAGAGAAAGTTAAAAACATGAGTGATTTGAGAGAGAACGATAAAGAGACAACAAGTGAGATGTGTTAGGTTCTTCTAAAATTGGTATCAGAGCTCGGACAAGATTAGGTAAGGAACCTAAAGAAGTTAACAAAGGATCAAAGAGATTTCAAGGATCAAACTCGATCAGAACGAAGAAAAAGTTTAGCGCGGGTGATCGAATCGAAGAAACAAAGAAGACTGAAATCAGGATCTATTCAAAAATCCCAGAGATTCTTTCTTTCATTGAAATAGTTTGATCAGAAGACTTGTAGGTGTGAGGTATTGTGTTTTTGTTGTGGCATTGTATCTTATTATCTTCAGGTAACATGAGGAAATGATCGCTAGCTACATGATGGATCTACACCGGGAAGTTTTGAGATCGAGAGGTTTGATGGAAAGGGAGATATTGGCTTATGGAATTTTAAGATGTTGACACATCTGGAGGTCTAGGGCTTGTTATCAGTACTTGAAGAAGATACAAATGAAAAGATAGACAAAAGAGGTCTGAGAAGGATCTATGGGTTAGAAGTTTGTTCAGCACGGGCCTCTCAGATGTGATACTGAGAAAGATTATGCATGAGACCACAACCTTAAGGATGTGGAAAGCACTCGAGAGAGATTATCAGACCAAGTCATTGCCTAATAGGATCTACTTCAAAAATAAGTTCTCATGTTTCAAGATGGAGGAAGACAAGGCAATGGAAGAAAACTTTCACCGATTCTTCAAGTTAGTGGCTGACCTAGCATGTATAAAGATAGAGTCTCAGACAAAGATCAATCCATACAGTTACTTTTAAGATTGTCACCAGCCTACGAGCCATTGGTTCATACACTCTAGTATGGTATTGGAAAGAACACCCTTACAGTAAACGAGGTGATGACTGCAACCTATTTTAAAGAGGTGGATTTAAAGCAAAAGGCTTCTCATCAAGGAGTGAACAATTAAAAGGAATGTAAGTGGACTCAAGAGGAAGATCATCAAACATGAATAACTCTGGAAACGGAAAACCATGGAACAAGGGAAAGAACATATTCATGTCAAAGTCAAGGACAAATTCAATTCAAAGGTGAACAAAACATGTTGGATTTGTGGATATGAATGACATTGGAAACAAGATTTTTCAAAAAAGAAGAAGGGTTTTCAACACAATAAGTCCCAGAACATGGTGAATGTTGCAGCTAATCTACCAGGTCCTACAACTCTAACAATGAGTCTAGTAGTTTCAGAAGACGAGTGGAGTCTGGATTTGGGTTGCACGTTTCACATCACACCAAAGAAAGATGTGTTATCAAACTTTTAGGAATTTGAAGGAAATAGTGTGATGATCGGGAATGACTCATACTACATGGTCCGTGGAAAGGGAAAAGCTACTATACAAAATCTGGATGGATCAGACATGGTTTTGAGAAATCTCAGGTACATGCTAGAGATGAGAAATAATCTTATCTCCTATGTTCAGTTGGAACATTCAGGATACAGATATTCTAGGAAAGATTACTTGGTTAGATTCTACAAGGGGGACAAGAAGGTTCTCACGGGGAAGTATGCAAATGGAGTGTATTATCTTCTTGGAAAAGGTAAACCAGCAGAAGCAAACTCATCACATGCAGAAAAGGACTATACCAAGAGATGGCATTCAAGATTGGGTCATATGAACACATGTTCGATGGAATCACTGGATAGAAAAGGATACTTGAAGAAGTCATAGATTGGAAGCATATAGGGTTCTGTGAAGCTTGCACTATGGTAAAGTATCACAAGCATAAGTTTCCTAAGACTAAACACACTACCAAAGGAGTGTTAGATTACATTCACTCGGACCTTTAGGGGTCACCAAACACAATATCGAGCTTAACGGGGGCTTATTACTTTCTAAACTTTACTGATGATTATTGTAAAAAGGTTTGAAAGAATGGACATAAGCACAATGGACAAGGTCATGTCAATGATAAATGAGACAGGCTTGGATGGAAGCTATTGGGCAGAAGCATAATCAACTTCAGTCTACTTGATCAACATATCTCCCAATGCATCAATCAATTTCGAGATCCCTGAGGCAAGGTGGACATGGAGCAACCCACCGTATGATAACTTAAGAAGCTTCGGGTGTATAGAATAGGTTAAGGTAAAAGAAAAGAGCAGTCCAAGGGCAGCTCGGGAATCTTATTAGGATAAGAACAAGGAACAAAATGATTCCAGGTCCGGGAAAGCCAATTATGAAACCTTCGGCATCTCCCTCGGACCTCCCTTGATTTGGTGAAATATATCAGCACAAAAATCTGTATCGTTGATAAATGGCATCTCCTTAGCTTAGTAAAAATCTATAAAGTTAAATTTACCACACAAGACCTCTTGGAAAGAGTCACAGCTCCCCTATCGAGTGCATGTTTAGCAGTCTCCGGAGGAATATCCTCCATGATAGATTCGTTATGCTTCTCGCAACTTTCCTCGCCAGGGTGAGAAGATGATGGAATCTGGCCTTGTCCCTCCTCAACAGATTCGTTCGGACTTTCCTTGGTAGATATTCGTTGCTGTTTCTCATCTGATTTCTTCTTCTTCTTGGGTTTTTCCTCGGGAGGACCCTCCGGATTAGATTTGTTAACATCCCCTTGATATCTTGTCATACTTGCATTTCTTCTTCTTCTTAGGCCTTGATGTAGGATGAGTTTTGTGAAGAATGGGTCTTGTGCACAAATAGGGACACCTCCAAGAGATTCATGAAAGCTTCCAGAAGAGTCCAAGAGTGTCTAGAAGCTTGTGAAAGAGTGTAGAGAAGTACAAGAAGGACATAAAGATGACTTTGTGGAGATTTGGGAGCAATATGGTCAACTGTGCAAAAATAGGGTTGCCCCTACGGAACGTATGGACACCGTATGGACATGAACGACTCAAATGAATTTTGGATCGACCAAAGAAGAGTTTTGGGTGATGTTGACTGTACAGTGCATGGGTCATCCGTACAGTACCCGGGTCAACCAAAATCTACAAAGTGCAAACTTAGGAAGTTTTTAAGGGATCAAGAGGAAACCTTATCCAAAATTTCTTGTGAGTGTCAGGAGTGTATTTGAGGCGTGTATAAGCTGGTGCAGGCTTTAATGGGTCTGGTGGTTTATCTTTTGACCGAAAGACCACATATGCCTCCATCTTAGCCTTTCATTTTGCTGAAAACCTTCCAAGGGATACACTCTGAAATTAGTAGATGGATAAGCCTTTCTGCTATGAAACCGTAAAGCTTCACAGACAAGTGATGTGAAGTGAATGATCACACGAAGGATGCAGAAGGCCTCTGAATTTCTAACTCAATACCCTAGGATATGACACACTTAGACGACAATGAGATTGACCCTCTCGATATGACGCACCAGAACGGATTGGTTTGATCCCTTGGATATGACACACTAAGACGGATCAAAAAATTTCTCGAATGAACAAAACTGAGAATTACTCTCAAAGGTTCCAAAAATAAAAAGACAGTCTGATTCATTTCAAAGGAGATTGCAACTTATTTATAACTAACTAAACTTGCTAACAAAGCTAAATATTGAATAGTCTAAGAAATCACATAACATTGCATGAAGGAGAGAGAAGGTTCTTGAAACAAGCATTCATTGCATGCAAGAGAGAGAAGCTTTCCATGCAATTTAGTTTCTGATTTTGGTCACTTTTCTTGGACAGAAAAGAAGACACTTGCTCTTGATTCTTCTTGGGCTTGTAACTTCATAAAGATGGGCTTGAAAGTTAGCTAACATCATGGGTCAATTTCTAAATGTCTTCCATGTCCATAACTTCATAAATCAGCCCAAGGTCACATCATATTCCTCCTCTTCAAAAATATTTGTCCTCAAATCTTGCTCTCCAAAGAAAGAATACTTGAACACATACTTCCCAATTGATCCCACAGATTTGTAAAAAGAAATAGTAAAACTTTTTTTTCCTTTTCTTTTTTGTAGATGGATAGATGAGAATGATGGAATATAAGTGAATACCGCCTTCAGAGTGACTCTGATACCAAATGATGAGAACCTCCCAAGGGATAGACTCTGAAATTGGTAGATGGATAAGCCTTGCTGCTATGAAATCGTGAAGCTTTAAAGACAAGGGATATGGAGTGAGTGGTCACAAGAAGGATGCGGAAGGCCTCCGATATTCCATCTCAATGCCGTAGGATATGACGCACCTAGACGACAATGAGATTGAACCTCTAGATGTGACACACCAGAAATGATTGGTTTGATCCCTTGGATGTGACGTACCAAGACGGATTGAAAATTTCCCGAAAGAACAAAACTGAGAATTAATCTCAAAGGTTCCAAAAATAAAAAGATAGTCTGATTTATTTCAAAGGAGATTACAATTTATTTATAAGTGAATAAAGTTTCTAACAAATCTAGATATTAAATAGTCTAGGAAATCACATAACATTGCATGAAGGAGAGAGAATGTTATTGAAACAAACATTCTTTGCATGCAAGAGAGAGAAGCTTTCCATGCAATTTAGTTTATGATTTTTGTCACTTTTCTTGGGCACCAAACAAGCCACTTGATTTTGATTCTTCTTGGGCTTGTAACTTCATAAAGATTGGCTTGAAAAATTAGATAACATCATGGATCAGTATCTAAATGTCTTCAATGTCCATAACTTCATACTTCAGCCCAAGATCATCACATCACATTCAAATGGAATAATTTCAGTCATCCATCATCCAGCAAGCTGTCTCTCCTCCCCAGATAGCATCTGACCATCAAAATTACATCTTAGGGGTTCATTCTTTAAAGTATTATTAGCCTTTAGATTTAGGTTTATGGCTTGAACTTGTAAATGTCTATGAAGGATCATTGTATGCAATTTGTAAACTTTATGTGAGTAAGGGGATTTCCCCTCCTTCTCCTTCATAATATTTGTTACTGAAACTCTCTAAACTCTATATTCTGTTGATACTAAAACTCTCATACTCTGTTTACTCACAAAACTCTCTTAATCTCTCTCAATCTCCTATTATCTCTTACATGCTCTCATATCAGTCTCTCTCTTATGTTCAAGACTAAAACGACCATTGCTAGGTTTATTTATCACTCACACACCAAAAAAATCATAAAACTCACATGGTATCAGAGTCAGGTTCATCACAACTTGTTGTTTTCTTCTGCTCAAACACAAAGCTCAAGCCTTTCACTCATACAAATCGACTGGAGTCCAAGTTGTTTTGTTCAAACTGCTTCAAGATGAATACATCAACAACCATTGCGTGTCTCCAGTGTCTTGTCTCATTTCTCCATTCCAGCATGATGAAGAAATCTCTTGAAAGCAAAGTTATATGGAGTTTTTTTCCTAGCAAAGCTCCTAAACAACCATTGTTCAAGAGACTGCCTTTTACTGTCCAAGATGAAACCTTCAAGATGGAAGCTTTCTCTCTGTTTCAGAGGATGGAGTTACAAAAAGGAAGAATGGAGTGGTCTTTTCTGTGATGGATACAAGAAGGAGGTCGTGTACACACGGAGAAGGTGTTGGGTTTCGAATCTCAGATCCAACAAATTTTCATGACCGTGTGTCTTGGAGGTTCAAGTAACAAGCTCAGGTTCCTTGGTTGTAATTTAAACCTCTCCTTCTTGATATGATCTTGTGATAATGGTTCTAGTTGTATTGAATTGTTTATTAAAGTACCCTAAGGACTGTCTTAAATTGTTATTTTTGTTGACCTAGTTTATGCCCCATGATGCTAAAGAGTCTTGTGTTATGAATTGATGACATTTGCCATGCTTTGTTCAATGTGTGAATGTGTGTAAGGGTAATAGATGAGTTTTCTACTCCTGTGGTTGCATTCCTGACTCTTAAAACAGATTTAAAGGCATTTTGCATTAGCATCTTGCTACCTTAAGGTTGATGCATCTGGATTCATGCCTAAGTTGCAATTTAAGGTAGAGATCATTGCCTAAATTCTTATTCTCATTTGAATGCTTGTGTCTGGTTGTATTTTCCTATTCCATTGTTGCATTCTATGTCTGCTTAAGTTGATCAGATGATTAATCTAGTCTCATCGTTTCATCCGGATTGTTAAAATGCATTCATATAGTCTCAGCTTAAGTTGTTGCATCAAAATGCATTCATAAACAGCTTAAGGTTAATAGTTTCGATTTTCCTGATTGCTTTGGTCATGTCTAACCAATTTAAAAGTCTTGAACCTGTTTGGTGATTGATCATTTAGGTTCAAAACATTTCATTTTAGATGCATTTCGGATTGCTCATTTTTCCTAAATGCTTTGTAATGGTGATTGAACAATGCATTGACATTTACATAATTAAAATGAAGAAGCTGGTTATTGTCTGATAATGTTTCAGCTTATTGCATTATGGTGTTTGCCTTCGTTATCAATTAGCTTGGTGATAGATCAATTTTGGTCTCAAGGAAGTTATTTAATCTTGCATTGAATTGTGGTGTTATTGGATGCACAAGAGGTGACACTTGTAACAAACCAACAACCAAGACACAAGGATGGTTCATTTCTCATGGCATACCATTCCTAGGACGTATCAGTCCATAAAAAACGAATGGGATATGCAATAGAGAGAAGCTAAGCTATTTTGTGAGGGTTGTTTCTTTTGGTGATTTAGAGCACCCAATGTTCCTAATGACAGGAAGAGAGAAAACTCACAAGAGATGCTAGTTTATGAGGGTTGTTTATTTTGGTGATTCAAGCACCCAGTGTTCCTCATGATAGGAAGAGAGAAAAATCACCAAAGGCCATCACTAAGCAAAGTGCAAACTTGGGGAGTTTTTAAGGGATCAAGAGGAAACCCTATCCAGACTTCCTTGTGACTGTTTAGAGTGTATTTGAGGCGTGTATAAGCTGGTGAAAGTTGTCATAAGTCTTGTCAAAATGTGCTTTACCTTTTGACCCAAAGAACACACACGCCTTCATATTAGCCATTTTTGGGGTCAAAATCGGTTACGACAGAAACATTCCTAAAATTACCATGGGAACAATTTCTCTCTTCCAAGTAAAAGAAAACAAGAAAAAATTGTCTCATAGCACCTCATGGTCTTGTTCATCTCAAAGTCTTATCACAAGTGAGAAAAAAATCAGCTCAAAGTCTCATTACCCATGGGCAACGAGACAAGCCATATCTCATCGCCTATGGGTGACGAGACAAGAGCCACTTCTTGCCACCCACGGGCGATGAGACCAACACCAAGTCTCATCGCCTCATGGCGACCAGACCATTTCTCTCTCTCTCTCTCTCTCTCTCTCTCTCTCTCTCTCTCTCTCTCTCTCTCTCTCTCTCTCTCTCTCTCTCTCTCTCTCTCTCTCTCTCTCTCTCTCTCTCTCTCTCTCTCTCTCTCTCTCTCTCTCTCTCTCTCGTCGCCTCATGGAAAGAAGACCACACTCACTCTTTCATTGCCTCATAGCGACCATGCTCTCTCTCATGTCACCTCATGACGACAAGACCAAGGTCACTCTCTTGTCGCCCTCAGGCGACCACTCTCTCTTTCTCTAGTCGCCATCCGGCTACCAGGCTCTCTCTCTCTCTCTCTCTCTCTAGTCGCCATCAATCGATCATGCCCCTCCCGGCGGCGCTGGGCAAACATGTCGTTCCCTCTCATCGCCATCGGGCGACGTCAACAGCCTTTACTCATCTCGTCCTCACAACTCTCTCTTTCGAATCTTGACCATACTGTATCTTGTTTTTTATCGCTTGGAATCACCGTCGATATCTTATTTAAGGAATAGGAAGTACTCGTTTTGATGCGCCCTTGAGTAGCGAACCGGACAAAACAGACATGCATGGCTAGATCATGGGAAGCAATAATGATATATGTTCATTGTTTGAATCATATATTCCAAACCACGAGGCTTCTACGGATGAAATTACTTGGAGAATGTGATCAACCCAATTACAGAGCTCCTCGAACAAGAATCAGATCAAACGGAGTTCAGATGTGGGAGTTATGCCATTTACAAAACATGAGATCTTTGGTTGTCACGAATTCAGACAATGTGCGCATTCAATGAAGGGTCTTCCTTGAGCAATCTTCCTCAAAATCGCCATCCTTGACCAGTCTTCATCATATTCCACACCTTTGACTCATTTATCATGTTCTAGTCAAAGATTTTTTTTCCTATGCATTGTTTTTACACAAAGATATTTATTATCTTTTATTCTTTCACCTCCTTGTAATCCTATAAATACGAACTGGATTCATTCAATAAAATAAGTCTAAGTTTGATTTTATTTTTGTTTATTCTTTTCATTGAGAGAGAGAGATTTCTTTAGGTAGTTCATTGGTGTGAACCGGCTTGTTGATTTGGTGGTCAGGCAATTCATCTTTGTGTGTTGTTTGGTGGTTAGCCAACACACTACATCCGTTCTTAGGTGGTCAGCCTTAGATCGTGGGTATATCAGGAGCCATTCCGCATCTCTTGACGATCCCTTCAATCCATTTCAGTTCCAGACGTGACATTTGTCTTCTCGGATCATATCCAACACCCACCTAAAGTGATCCATCCGGTTTAGGGCGTATCACGTTTTCTCGTAAAAACTTTGTATCAATCGTATAAAACAATAATGGTTAACTTAACACCATTGTTATCTCAACTATACGAATGGTTTTATTATTTCACGGAACCAACGATACAGAAACTAATATCGTATGAAAAACGATTTCTCCGAAGGAAATCATAAAAACGCTTAATTCATAAAACAGCCCTAAAAGATCTAAAACGCAACAAAATGCCCATTTACAGTTTCAGACGAGAATGACCCCGATTACAATGACAGTTTACCTAATTTACGCAGAAGATAAATGGAAAAGAAGATAAATGTTAAGTTTCCAAATAATCATGGAATATCGAGAAGATAAGGAAGATTTCCACAGAAAGATAGACTCGAATCAGGGGCGGAAAAGGAAAGACGACCGCCCTTGGAGGGATATATAATAGAGCCCAAGGCGAGGAGACGCGAACACACACAAAAAATTCTCAGCAGCAGACTTAGCACTTAGAGCAATGTTAGCAATTTTCGTTTCTTGTTATCGAGAAGAGACTCAACTAGGTTTTAAGGTCTTAGGTCCTTAGATCTAGGGAACTCGCCAACAGCTCTTGCAGCGGAGGCTTTTGCCTGTTGTAAACACTCATACGCAGATTCGAATAATATATTTCTTTGCTATGTTCTTATTTCAATTTACTTTACCTTGTCTGTTTACAATTCTGATCACTTTTTGTTTGGCTCAGAAGATATTCGGGACCTCAAGGACAGTTAGGGTTTCTTAGATTTCCTCAGATTACGGAAATCGACGGTGTGAATTTTTATTCCCTCACCATTCATTCAAAAAGAGTAATTTCAGCCATCCATCATTGATATACTATGGATTTTACCAGATTTCACCCATAATTTATGTGTTGTTTAGCGTCTATTAATTGTGTTTGGAGTCTATTATAGAGTTTTTTTGAGGTTCATGTATGTTTTGGAGCAATGTGAAGATTATGAAGTATTATGGAGCTTGATGATAAGGAAACTCGTAGTTGTTTAAGAAATTAGAAGTCAAAATCGAAATGAAGAAGAAGTGTCGATCGACACTGATCCTTTGGTACCGATCAATACTCGGGCGCGTAGACGGGCTGACTTTAAGTCAAGATCACTCAAGCCCAGAAGTTCCACATATTCACAAGACTCCCTTAGGCAAGTTATACCTAGTATTTATGTGTGTTTTTCATTGTTTGTGAAACAAACAACCTCGAAACCACCCATAAACTATTTCACAATTATTAGAAGCTTTTAGTTATTTGTTTGGAGAAAAGATCAAGACTCCTTCAGATATTTGTACTGGAACTCCAGTTTTCTTACTCTATATGTTTATGGATTCTGTTCAGATGATTCTTATGCTTTACTGCCCAGCTTAATCATGTATGAGTAGTTTCTCATGTTAGATTTAGGGTCTTATTAGATTTTATATGAATTGTTGAGATATAAAACTGCTAGGGTGATCTTTTAGGATCCTTCTTCGGAATTTTACTTACCGCTTGTGTTCTAGAGTAGATAATTAGAATTCTGAACTTAGAATAATTGACAACTACGACAGTAGGTTTAACTCCTGATATTAATTTTGTTGAGCTAGGTTGTTAGGCATGCGAGAGGTGGTCTAGAATAACTTAGTGAAGATATCAATTAGGATGTTAATGCTTGTGTAAGGTAACATCGATCGACACTCATACCATAGTATCGAACAACGCTCGATCCTTATTCACATGAGACAACTGGAATAATGACTTAGTCATCTTATTAGACTCACAGCGAGAGCTGGATATCTTAATTTTGAATTTGAGTTCTAGGACGGTTTATCATACAGCCTTAGCATCTATACATCATAATTCAATTACCTGAAACCCTAAGTCTAGCTATTTCATCATATCGTGTACAACACACTGCTTACTTGTTCACTACTATTTACTTCTTTATAATTTACTGCCCAGCTTAATCTCAATATTTATAGTACATTGTGTGCGTACACTCCCTGTGGATTTGATGCCTAAGTACTATAACTAAACCTCTTATTTGAGAGTAAAAGTTGCTCCAGGGTAAATTGAGCAGATATCAAGTGTTGTTGAACCTAGTTTACGTCCCAAGATTCTAAAGAGTCTTGTGTTATGAATTGATGATATTTGCCAAGCTTTGTTCAATGTGTGAATGTGCATCAGGGTGATAGATGAGATTTCTACTCATGTGGTTGCATTCAGGACTGCTAAAACTGATTTAAAGGCATTTTGCATTATCTTCTTGCTTCCTTAAGGTTGATGCATCTAGATTCATGTCTAAGTTGCAATTTAAGGTAGAGATCATTGCCTAAATTCTTATTCTCATTTGAATGCTTGTGTCTAGTCCACTGAACGATCAGGAAGCGGTATGCCTAACCAAACAGACAGCGTTGTTATCTCTCTCAAGGATAGAGCAACAGCCAGCCCTCACAACTTTCTCCTTGTCATCGAGTTGACGATCCACGATATTGATGTCGCAAGAATATTGGTTGACACTGGAATCTCGGCCGATATTATCTTCAGAGATACCCTCGAGAGAATGAAAATCGAAATCTCTGATATCACGGAGAGTCCAAGCCCGTTAGTGGGATTCTCGGGAGAAGCTACTGTGACCCTCGGCTCGATTAACCTCGTGGTTAAATCTAGGAGCATAACCAAAGTCGTGGAATTTTTAGTCGTCGATCGCCCCGCATCATACAACACAATCGTGGGCGTTCTGTGGCTGAAATCCATGCAAACTATACCATCGACATACCACTTGTGTGTCAAATTTTCAACTCCCTCCGGAATCGAAACAATCTGGGGAAATCTAAAAATGTCACAAGTCAGTTTTGCTGTGGAATTGAAATATAAGAATTCCACGGAGAAACTCTGTCGAAAAAGAAAAAGAAATCGATTTCCGTCGAAACCGCCCTAGAACAAGATGAAACAAAAATCTTTTGGCAATTACGGAAAGCCGAAGCCTTAGAATAAAAAGGCGAGCCGACTTGCGAAACCGTTGTTTCAGTATGTCTCGACGAGAAATTTCATGGGCGTTGTGTTGGAATCGGCGCTAACCTTTGCGAACCGTTTGAAAACATAACTTATAGATTGTCTGAAAAAGAACCTTTACACATTCGCCTGGGCTGCAGAAGATATGCCAGGGATCGACATCAACATAACATGTCGTGAACTCAACGTCGACCCAACTTTCAAACATGTAAAACAAAAAAAAAAGCTGGGACCATAACGCGCCACCGCAGTCAATGTTGAGGACGATAAACTCCTCAAATTTGGATCCATAACAAAGGTCAGATACCCAAACTGGCTCATGAACCCCGTTGTAGTCGAAAAGAAAAACGAAAAGTGGAGGGTTATGTTGATTTGAGCGATGTCAACAAGGCATGTCCTAGAGATAGCTTCTCATTGCCACACATCGATTGCTTTGTAGAAGCAACATCAGGGAACAGACTCCTATCTTTCATGGATGCTTTCTCGGGGTACAACCAAATTATGATGAATTCTGACGATCGCGAGAAAATCACATTCATCACATATCGCGGCACATATTGTTACAAAGTAATGCCTTTTGGTCTCAAGAACGCAGGCGCGACTTACCAACGACTCGTAACCCGCATGTTCTCCGAGAAGATCAGAAAAACTATGGTGTTTTACATCGATGATATGCGCCTAAAATCTCTCAAAAAGGACGCGATCACGTCGCCCACCTGCATGAGTGTTTGGAGATACCAGACCTGCATAACATGAAACTAAACCCGATCAAATGCAGGTTTGCAGTGGCATCAGGGGAGTTCCTCGGATATCTAGTCACTTATAGTGGAATCGAAGCTAAACCAAAACAAATTAATTCTCTGACCGCAATGGCCTCTCCGAGGACAAAACGAGAAATATACAGGTATCAGAAATATTCGCATCACTTAATCGCTTCATCTCGCGATTAACGGACAGATGCCTACCCTCTTACGACACCTTGAAAGGGAAAAAAAAATTGAGTGATACAAGGAATGCTAAGAAGCTTTCCAATAGTTAAGAAAATACTTGACCACTCCCCCAGTTCTTGCGAAACCTGTCAAAGGGAGCCTCTATTTCTATACATCGCAATATCAACAACGGCCGTAAGAGGCGTTCTCATCAGAGAAGAATGCAGCAAGAAAAAACCGATTTTTACGTAACTAAGACCTTTTTGGATGCCGAGAGACGGTACCCTCTAATGGAAAAGCTAGCACTCATCGTCGTGATATCAGCAAGAAAATTGAGACCATACTTTGAGTCACACGCAATCTTAGTCCTCACCACATTAACATTACAAATAATTTTGCACAGTCCCAGTCAATCATGGAAGTTAGAAAAGTCGGTGGTCGAACTAAGTGAATATGATATCGAGTATCGTACGAAAACTTGTGTGAAGTCGCAAGTGCTCGCCAATTTCTTGGTAGAACTCCCAACGGAGCGCATGACAAACCAAGAACCAAATTCAACATGGACCCTTCATGTTGATGGGTCTTCATCCAAACAAGGCTCAGGGATCGGAATTCGACTCACGTCGCCAACTGGGGTAGTGTTGGAACAATCGTTTAGACAAATTTTCCATGCTTCGAACTACAAATCTGAGTACCAAGCTCTCGTCGCAGGTTTCGGCTGCCTCATGGTCTCAAGATACGTAGTATCCATGCGTACTGTGATTCCTAACTAACAGTGAACCAATACAGTGGGGAATACCAAGCAAGAGACGAGAGAATGGATGCATACCTAAAAATCGCCCAGGATCTAGCTCAGAACTTGATCAATTCTCTCTCACCTGAATTACCCGCGCGAATAACGCCCAGGCCAACACCCTAACGGCCTTAGCTTCAAGCTCAGATTCGGGTCTGAGAAGAGTAATCCCCTTGGAATTCATAGAGCCTCCAAGCATCGTGCCACTGGTCACCGTTAACCTAATCAACTCGCAAGACGATGACGAATATGACATCCTGCCCAATGAAAATTTGGAAAAATCTGAATACTTTTGAGATAAGCCATGGATGGAAACAATCCTAGCGTACATCACCAATGGGACGATCCTTGAAGAAAAATGGCAGCCCGAAAAATCAAAACCCAGGCCGCGCTATACGTCTTAGTAGATGGAGAACTCTACAAATTGAGGTTCTCTGGACCACTCTTGACCTGCGTGGAAAGGGACAAAGCGCGGAAAATCATGAAGAGGTCCACTTTGGATCTTGCGGAAATCACTCTGGCGGAAGATCCCTCGCAATCAAAATAAAATGCCATGTATACCTTTGGCCAATGATGATCAAAGATTGCAAGAGATTCGCACGAAAGTGCGAAAAATACCAAAGGTATGCGCCAACAATCCATCAACCCGCAGAAGTACTCTCGTCAATTTTGGCATCATACCCGTTCATGCGGTGGTCGATGGACATCGTCGGTCCCATGCATAAGTCTAAACAGAAACGCTTTCTCCTAGTCTTAGCAGATTTATCCTCGAAATGGGTCGAAGCAGATTCATGCGAAAGCATAAAGGAGGCCCAAGTCGAAAAATTCATGTGGAAAAATATCATATGCAGCTATTAATCCCGTACGAAATCGTAATAGACAATGGATCTCAGTTCATATCGACTAGATTTGAAGCGTTCTGCGAGAAATAGAAGATACGACTAACCAAGTCGACTCTTAGATACCCGCAAGGAAACGGTCAGGCCGAATGATTAGTCTAAATCGCTAAAAAAATTACATATTTTTGATCAAAAGATTAACATTAATTTATTGCAAATTTCTCACTGTTTCAAAAAAAAAAAATCAGTTCTACAATCAGTATATCATTTTGCAGTTGATTTGTTCAAAACTATCTTTGACTATTTTCTCTTTCGTCATTATTGTTAATCAATTATTCTCTCTCATCATATAAATTATTTGTCTAATTATCAATACAAAATAAATTTTCTCCAATTCATCTAAGAATTCTTCATTAACAAAATCATCATTCTTTTTTGTATTTTTCTCTTTCATGAAATATAAATTCCAGATGAAATTTTTATTTTTATCACTTTTGGTCGTTCAAGCCGTATATTTAACTGATGTGCATCCATTTTATATTTATATACTTTTATAAGATATATATATATATATATATATATATATATATATAGTGGGTACATATATATCGTACTAAGGTTTAATTCAATTAGTTAGTTGAATATATATACATATATATATATATATATATATATATGTATATATATATATATTGTAATAGTTGATATAGATTTATTATCTAAGTTATTTCTAAAAAGTTATATGTATATTTTAAGTTTTTATATGATAAATACCTTAAGATATGTCTAACAAGTTTTTGTCACAAAAATAGTCCTCACAGAGAAAAGTGACCAAAATATACTTTATTAAATGGTGTAAATATAGATTTAAATCTCTTGAATTAATTAATCTAAACTTAGAGTTTAGAATTATTTTGTGAGTTTTAAAATTAAAAATAAAATGAAAAAATATATTAAAATATTCAAAATAAAAAGTATATTTTGGTCATTTTTAAGTTTATTTTGTGACAAAACTTTAAAAGGTTCATTTGAGAGATTTGCCATTTCTATAATATAATTTACAAAATAATTTTTCCTATTTATAATTACACTAAATTATCTATATATAAAATTATTTATTGAACTTTCAATTATTTTTGGCATATCTATGGTTGGTTTTTTCTTTTTAGTTTTTTAATTAAATAAAAATAGAAACATTATTAACCAGTCAAATCAAGAAAATTAATTTTAAATTTCAACTATGAGTAATACATAAGAAATAGTCACTGAAATGACTTTTATTTAATTTTAGTAGATATGAAATACAATTTTATATGATTATAAATCTTTATAAATATTTATGGAACTATAAATATATTCATAAACCTTTACAAATGATTATATAATTTTTTAATTTATATTTTATAAATTAGTTTACAAACTTTTGTAAATGACTTACAACCTCTTATAATAATTAAATATTTATGATAAGCGAAGATAAATAATTTTATAAATTATTTTTTATAAATGATTTTTAAAACATGTATGGGCTTTATAGCATTTTAATAGTTATTATTATATTTTATACACAAATATAATACTTTATATAAGCATGTAAAATCAGTATATCAATTTCTATAAACTATATCAATATTTATAAATATAAAAAGACTTAATCAGACATTATTACTCTTTCTATAAATACAAAAAGTGATATTAATTAGTTATTTATTTACCTTCTATTTTAGATGTAATTAAAATAAATGAAAACTTAAAATCATCGACCAATCAAATTATAAAAAAATTCTTAAGACTTAATTCATGATCAACACCTAAGCAAAAGTCACTTAAGTGACTTCTAAACTAATATATAGTAGGTTCTTATTTTTATTTTTTTGACTGACGGGTTCTTATTCTTTTAATATAGTAGATCATGGAAAAAAAAAGAATAAAACATGAATGATGTAAATTTAAGTATATGTATAGCTAAAATTTGATTTATTAAGGATTTACTGTTAAATAAATACATTAAATTATAAAATTATTAAAAACTAGTCACCGAATATTCCCTGATTAATCTCTGATTTACACCAAATGTTCGACTCATGTATTACGCAATCCAGAACACAGATTTTGTAAAATGATTTGGTGATTCCATATCAAAAACACAATTGATAACGCATTGCCAAAGACTAAGAGGACGATCACTAGTTATTAACCGAAATTTCGCCGGCAGAAATGTAACTCACTCGAAATAGTCACTATACAAAGGAAAACGATACATATCCAACAAATTGTCACCAAAAGAAGGAAATAATAAAAGCGACACCACATACCTTCCCGTGATCTATTTATAATGAATATAGTGCGTTGATTTTTTTGACTCTGGAGTTCTAGCAAACCAATTTTGATTGGAACTGGGACACTCCGACCTAGCATCGCTGAAAAGATTGACGATATCAGGACACTTCTCCATGTAAACGAAGTGACTACATGTATAAATTTCCACTCACAACACTTGTGGTGGAAACCATTGCTCTCACCGCAAAGGAAGTTGTCATTGCTTTAGTTAGATCAGTTGATATATATATATATATATTACACTACCAAAACTTTCTATGTTCCCCTTTTTGTTTTTATCGTCTTATTTTTCATGATAATATTTGCATATTTTCTTGGCCTAGAAATTCTTTATCACAATCTTATATAAATAAAAAGATGACAACACAATTAAGTAATACAGAAAATAAATACAGAGACAAATAGATAAGCAGACACTAATGTTTTATTAGAATCTCCTTTAAACAATCTTTACAAGACCTTGTTTATTCAGCTTTACACGTCTAGTGTTAACACTTTAACGCACGATACTGAAAGATTTCTAAGCTACCCGTTTATGACTCTCTTCTGTCAAGTACTTTAGTTACTGCTTCATCACGACCCATAACACTTTCACGAGCTTCTCTCTCTATAAGATCAGCATATGTGTCTCTCTTTCTCTCTACAAATGACTCATAGCTATTATATTATTCTGCACGTTCCCAAAACCCTAGTCTCCAAGGAACCCACAAATATGGACATCTTTCATATCAATAAGTGCAACTTTTCCTTTTTGGAATAACACTTATTCCTTTCATGTTAGTCATAAAATTTCTCCTCAAGTTTATTCCTCTTTACTTTTCTCCAAGATACATGCTTCCTCTCCAAGCCTACACGACTCCAGCTCATCATCTTGACTCCATATGGTCTTCACCACTCAACACCACGTCTGCTTCAACAACTACGTCATCGACTACTTCAGGGCAGACATCTTACATCTTCAATCTCTCACTTTTAGCTTTGTGTGCCGATCAAGCACAACCTTCTTCTGGTTCAACAACCTTGTTCCTCTCCTAAAATTCCAGACTAAATATGCTTTTCTTCCCCACGTTATGTGCACCACACCATTCTTTTCTCCCCCATGAGATATGCATTCTCTAAATCAGGACGTCCATCACCATACTCTTCTCCCCCACGAAATATGCACTCCTTGGACCAGAACGTCACCACTTCTCCCCCTGCTTGATTGCACACTAAGCTAAAACAGATGCTTAGATGTCAAGCCTTACAAACACACTCGTCTGCTTCTTCATGCGTAATCATGATACAGCTTCTGCTGCAGCGGAATAGATTACAAGTACTGCATCACGATCTGACTCACTTGTCGAACTACTTTTCGACAAGCTTCTGTTGAGTACATGGCTTCCTTCATGTGTCGTCTTCTTGACCATGAGACCTTCCTTATCCTCACCGAGTGCAATCTTAACCCGTTGTTATTCTCTTGGAGTGATTCCACTATCACCCTCCTCATGATCACCTCGCATCACTTCCTGACGCACTTCGATCTCCTACCCTGTGAACCACAAACAACTCTGTGTCCTGACTCCAGTTTTGATGCTTATTGATCAACCTCAAGATCACTAAGATCTGCATCCTTCTTCTGATGTCGTATCCTTGATCTCATCAAGTAAACCACGCTTGGCTAACACCACCTTTTCAACCCTTTTGGGTTCAATGAACATTTTGTTCACCCTCTTGGCCATATTTCTGCTCTTCTCACAAGCAAAATAGTCCACCTTTTTGTGTCCAACCTTTCCACATAACCAAAAACACAACCGATGTTTCTTCTTGTTTGGCTGACATAGTTTCTGATGCACCAATCAGTCTCCTTCCTTGTACCAAATACACAACCATGCTTTAGAAACTCCTGTCTGACCTCCATATTGTTGCAATGATGTACTACCTTTTGCATGTTGCTCACAACTACACACTGCAGAGCTTCCTGCCGTACTCCTTGTCGTACGTCCCGACGCACTTACGGAAAAACTTCTTTGGCTCCACATTTTGATGTGCTCCCATGCACAAAGTGTGACAGCCCCTTCTGATGTACGCCAGTACTCTCAGCTCCTCAGTATCCCAGTCCCTAGTTCGCCTTGGCTGGTTGTCCCATTGAGAGTATCTTATTCAACTCCTTAGATCCACTGTTGAGCATTCTAATCTGTTTGCGATTCTCAACCAAATCACGTTCCAGCTTCCTTGCTCTCTCTTGTTCACCAGTAGAAACTTCTCTCACCTTGCTCACCTCCTCTTCAAGAGACTCATTCTTCTATTTTAAATCTGCAAGTTCTACAACTAGTTCTTCAACAAGCTCGCTTTGCTTCTAAGACACATTCTTCTTACGATTCTGCACCAGATCGTATTGAAATCTCAGATTCTCATTCTTTAGATTCAACCACTTGTTAAGCAACATGTGATAATCCTCAGTGTCTGTACTGACATCTGAATCAGAGGACTCACTAGCTTCCTCCCTGTATGGACCAAATGCAACAATATTCTTCATCACCTTTCCTTCATCATCTAATTCTGAATCATCAGACGACTCTAATGATTTACCTTTTCCCTTCTATCAGTTTGAACATTCACGTCACGGTTGTCCAATCCCTCTGTACTCAGAACACTTAAGTTTCCTTTGTTGTGCTACAGGACAATTAGCCCTTATATGACCAACACCTTCACAATCATAGCACTTGAGACCTTCTCTTTTTTTTTTCTGAAATTGCCACGATCACCTCCCCGGCGACCATACTGATTCCTTCCACCATAATTCCTAGCCAACATACCCACGGTATCTCAAGATTCTGAAATTTATCACCATCTTTGTTAGCTACAAGCGCTATACTCTTTGACGCACTACTTGATGTAGAGACCTAACTATTGTATGTCTCCATCTCTTCTGCTTTCAGCATACCCACAAGTTTTTCAAACTTGAGCTCATTCGTGTTGGTAGTCATCTTCAAGACCGCCTTGTGAGCTACAAACCTAGTTGGAAGACAACATAGTAACTTCTTTTGCACCTTCTTCTCCTTGTACTTCTCTCCAAGCACCAATGCTTCATGTGCCATAGAACTAAGTTTGGCACTGAAGCTTGCCACCGAATCCGCATCAGACCAATTGAGATTCTCAAACAGCGACCCAAGATGATCCAGGCGTGTCCTCTTGACACTTTCATCTCTTCAAACAATTCAACAGGATCTCCACACGCCTCTTTAGCTGAAGTACTCCCTTGAATCAGTTAAAATTGTTCTGCTTCAACAACTGCAAAAATCGCTGACAGAGCGTTTGCATTAAATTTTGATGCATTGCGCTCTGCCTCTGTCCAATCCTCTTTTTTCTTGGGCTTATGTCCATCTTCTGTGACTATGGTAGGCTCCTCCCACCCAATCTCCACAGCTGTCCATGCATCCTCATTGATCCCTCAAATTAATTGCTTCATGCGAGCCATCCAATAACCGTACTGGTCCGCGTACAACATGATTGCCATCTGCATAATAATCGTGTCCATCTTCAACTTAAGGATCACACCAGTAACTTAGGTGACCCGTTCTGATATCAATTGTAACTGCAAAGATGACACCACAATTAAGTAATGTAGAAGATAAATCAAGAGACAAAATAGATAAGCAAACACTAATGCTTTATTAGAATCTCCTTTAACAATCTTTACAAGACCTTGTTTATTGAGCTTTAAACGTCTAGTGTTAACACTCTAACACCCGATAGTGTTAACACTCTAACACCCGATACTGAAGGATTCCTAAGCTGCCCACTTATGTGTCTCTTCCGTTAAGTACTTCAGCACGACCCATAACACTTCCAGGAGATTCTCTCTCTCTATAAGGTCAGGTCACGTGTATCTCTTTCTCTCTACAGACGACTCATAGCTATCTTATATTATTCCCCACGTTCGCAAAACCATAGTCTCCAAGGAACCCACGAATATGGACTTCCATATCAATAAGTGCAGTTTTCCTTTTCTTGGAATATCATTTATTCGTTTCCTTTAAGTTATAAACATGCTCCACAAGTTTATTCCTCTTTCATACACGCTTGCTCTCCAAGTCTACACGACTCCAACTCAGAATCTTGACTCCATATGTTCTTCACTACTCAACGCGAATATTTCATGGCAGACATCTTACAGCTTCATCATCTTGGCTTAGATATCATCAAGTTTTCAAAGAGAAACACCAAAGGAAGAAGAGAAATTCTAAGGAGAAAAAGGTAAAAACTATCACAAAGGTCAAAGATTACATGTCTCACTTTTTGCGAGATTTTAATGTCAGTTCATTAGTTTTTGAATATAATTTTGTTATAAACGTGCATAACAAAATAAAAGGTTCAATGATGCTTCGAGAAATAATATCTATAAATTGCAGCTTTATGTGAACTCACATGCAATTAGACAGTTTAGCTTTGCAGTGTGCCCAACTTATCTGCTTTCTTGGCTTCTCTGTCATATTTTTTGAATTTGTTTTTCTTTGTTTCGGTTGTTGTCTTACTTATCTCATAACTTCAAATGTGATGTTGTTAATCAAAGGAATCAGTTTAATGTGCACTTATAGCCGCTACAGCTCTTGCATTCTATGTCCGCCTCTATCTCTCGAGAATTTTAGAGGAGGATCAACTTGTTTTCTTTATATTAGCAAATATATAAATAAATATATATATATATATATATATATATATATTAATGAAAATTAGATTATTTACTTATTCTAGATATACATATTTTAGGGCTTTCACATATATCCTTGTAAAGAAGGTTAGCCAGACTTTTGAGAGAAAATAAGAGAGTTTTTCTCCAGATATTTTATGGTATCAGAGCTATTCGATTCCTAGAAATCAAAGCTATAAGCTTTTGCCTTTGTATTTAATTGGTGTCTATGACGAACGATAATGGATTTATCGATATTAGAAAAGAAGGAGGAGGACTGGGATGCGAGTGACGCTTATGGTTTTGAAAGAGAAGGACTTGAAGAAATCATTCCTTTCAAAAGAATGATGAGACACAATGATAAGGCCGTGAGACTTACGAGCCGAGGTATTTTGTATTGTTATTTCTCTAAGTATCGACACAATGTTGGATCCTTCTATATGAAATATGGATATCCATATTGATGGTTAGAAAAATACAGAAGAGACGTGAAGATAGTTTGCTAGCCGAATTCGAAAGTGTGTGTTTATAGCTTATCCCGTTGGAAAGAAGGGTTGGTCGCTATTTGATCTTGAAACTAGGGAATTCTTTTTCTATAGAAATGCTACATTTAATGAAGGGGGTTTCCCTTTATATGAAAAGGTATCTACAACACCAGGAGAACGAAGCATATATATCTCCGATGTTTCTACACTTTTGGTTAATGATACGGATACTTTTGAGATAATGGCGATTGTTGATAATCATGTTGTCGCATAGGATGTAACACATAATGATGGAAGTGTAACAGATGATGTGTCTCAAACGAAAGATAGTGGATTGCAGGGTGTAACACAGAGTAAAACATGTGTGACACCGATAGAGGAGGAACCATAGATAAAGGTGGAAGAACTAAAACAACCTGTGACGCTTGCAGAGAGTCTAATAGTAACACTTGAGGAAAAATTCTTGGGTATAGGAATGAGAAGGAAACAAGCATTAGTAAAGTTTATGTATGTAATACCAAAATCAAGACTGGACTTGAATATGGGATTGGAAATTTTGTGAATGTGATCGATTTTCTGAGTCACATAGGACATTTTTGGTGAGCATAAAAGAAGGAGTGACACCAAAAACATTTTCTGAAGCTATGAAGTGCCCACTATGAGGGAAGCAATGCGATCAGAGATTGAGGCTTAAGAACGAAATAAGACGTGGCTACTATGAGAGTTACCACCAGGTAAGCGTGTTATCAGATGCAAATGGGTATTTACGATTAAGTATAATGTAGATGGGACCGTCGAAAGGTATAAAGCAAGGTTGGTTTCATGTGGTAATCGACAAAAGGAAGGGGTTGATTATTAAAAAAAAAACATTTGCGCCAATGGCAAAGATGACTACGATTAGGTTGCAGTTGGGAAAATTTTGTAACTACATCAGATGGATGTGTATAATGCATTCCTTCATGAAGACTTACAGGATGAAGTGTATATGAGATTACCACAAGGTTTTGGTTCCTCTGAGAAAGGAGTGGTATGGAGATTGCAAAAGTCATTGTATAGGCTGAAACAGTCTCTGAGGTGTTGGTTTGCAAAGCTCTCGAAGGCGCTTTTGGGTTATGGATCCAAACAAGTAGGGTTGTTTACTCATTATTCTCATTGGTTCGTGGCAAGGTGCACTTGCACATTTTAGTGTATGTTGATGACGTTGTGGTGACTGGAAGTTCAAGTGAGGTTATCTAAGAGTTTAAGACACATTTGAGCAGTTCGTTTAATATGAAATATTTTGGTAAACTGAAGTACTTTCTTGGATTGGAAGTTGCATGGAACCCTGAGGGTATACACTTATCACAGAGGAAGTATGCTCTGGATATTATTGCTGATATTGGTTTACTTGGTGAGAAGCCGATATATGTTCCTATGGAGCCAAATCATCAGTTGGGAAGGTCGACTTCACCATTACTTGTTGACCCAGAGAGGTATAGACGACTCATTGGGAGACTGATTTACTTAGCTACCAAAAGACCGGATCTTGCTTACTCAGTTCATATCTTTTCTCAGTTCATGCAAAAGCCAAGAGAAGAAAATTGGACAGCCGCATTGAGAGTGTTCTGTTACTTGAAAGGGTGTCCCGAAATGGGAATTATCTTGAAAGTTGAGTGTAATGTCCATCTCGCAGTTTGGTGTGATTCAGATTGGGTTGGATGTCTAATTACTAGGAGATCTTTGAATGGATGGCTGGTACAATTGGGAAACTCTACAGTCTCATGGAAGTCGAAGAAACATGATGTGGTATTGTGTTCATCAGCTGAGGCTGAATATCGATCGATGGTAGCTGCATTAAAATATCTAAAATGGATTAAGAGTTTGATGTTTATGATGGATTTTGAGCATTCTGGAGCGATGAAATTGTATTGTGTGAGCCAATCGGCGCTTCATATTGTAACTAATCTAGTGTTTCACAAGCGTACGAAACATGAGGAATTAAACTATCACTTTATTGATCCATTGATCCTATCGGGTATACACATTTCTGATTATTGTTCCATTGATCCTATCGGGTGTTCACATTTCTTGATCTTTTTGTCATATATGTGGGGCTTATTGAACTAAGGATTTGAGAGAATTCAAGATTTGAGAAAATCTAAGGAAATCCGAGATTTGAATAAATCATAAAAAGATTTGTTACAAGTTTTATATGTTTTTGAAGAATTTTTTGGGTTTTTGAAAAAAATATTTCTTTTTAAATTTTAAATATTTATTTAAATAATAATTTATTTTTACATTATTAAAATTTAATATTATGTCATTTTCTGAAATATATAAAATATATATAAAAAATATTTTTCAAATATTTTTATTTTTATTTCATTTCAAAATATTATTATTTTTTAAAAATGTGAAAGAAATTTTCTATTTAAAAAAAAATTCAAATATCATCATAGGAGGTGGTATTTCTATTGGTTATTTTTTCTTTGTAAAATATCATCTAGATTCCACAAAATCCCATTTTATGGATTTTGTTGACTAAATCTATATTTTTCAGTAAGCTGGAATTTGAGAGAATTTATACAAATGACTAATCCAATAAGGTTGGATTTCGTATGGAATTTGTAAATGTTAGATACAATAAGAGGGATTTGAGAAAAAAAAATTCTCTAAAATCCTTGATCCAGTAAAACCCCTATGATTATCCTCTGATGAGTGATGTAGCAAATGTTTTTGTTTTTTTTTTCTTTGTTTTGGCTTGATGAGAAACTGTTTAATATAGTCGTTGTGACGTGTCTTGCAGATATGAGCTGTGTAATGTGTTAACTGCCTTTATCAACGGTTTATCTTGTTAGTAATGTTTTGTATCTAAATATAACCGGCCTTCACGAATTGTAATATGTTAAGGTGGTTAGGTGCCTTTAGATATAATATCTTATCAGGTGTCTATCTGCAATTTTTCATGTAGTTATATTATATTAAAAATATATATTATGGTTACATTGTTATAGTTTTTAAATAATAATTAAAAAATTTTAATTTTAATTTTTTAGTTTCAAATAGTTGGATAATCAGAAATTTCAGTATATGTTTTTAGAAGATCATTGAAATTTAAATTAGTTCAGCAACATAAATATTTTTCATTAGAAATATTTCTCTTACAGAAAATCAATATTATAATTAATTTAGATAATTATTTTTAAATTACTTTATATTTTATTATAACAAGTGAAAAAACCGGAAATACTCTAGTTTTGAAAAGAAAAAAAAAAGTGATTTTTGGTATAGCTCCAATAGGACCAATATAATCAGTGGCTTTTATCATGAAGATCTTTTGTAAATGTTTTTGTGTGAGTTTTAAAAATCTTAAAAACTTCTAATAATTCTTTACCTACAAATCTAATTTTTTTATATAAGAATACATAACCATTAAAATGATTTCAATAAAAAATGTTAAATTATTTTACTTAATTATACATAATTAATTGATAAAAAAATCATAAAACAAACATATTCTTTCTCTAATCCTACATCTAGTTACCATAAATCATTATTTATAATATTACTTGTGTTATTTGGTAAGTTTTATTAACTAATTATATATTTACCTTTTATTTTTAGAAGTTAACTGATGATAGTTAACAACCAATCAAATTATAATTATTTTAAAAAAATTAACCTATTAAAGACACATAAAAAATAATTAAGTGGTCTTTCAATTAATATATAATATGATTTATCTCCTTAAAACTAAGGATAAATTTGGTTAAAGTAAACACAAATCATATTTTCTCATTCATTTTTATTTAGTATTTAACATAAAACTCAAATAGGTTAAGTAAACAAATTCTTCCTTAAATTTTCTCTTATCATCACACTATTTTATCAAACATTAATTCATCAAAAAAATTTTTATTGAAACTTAGCATAGTTTAGATATCTTCTAAAAGTATTATTTTAATTTATTTTAAATTACTTTAAACCATAAATGATTTAATTAAATCTCATCAACTAATTATATATAAAAGGAAAATAATATTTAAACTTTTAAATAACGGAAATATCATTATTTTAGGCATATATACTTAATATTAGTGTGAGATCCAATGTTAAATCAAAATACAATTTTTTTATTTTTATAAAATTTGTTAATTGTTTTTATTATTTTACATTTCAAAAGTTTATTCTACCGCAAAAAAAATATATCTCATTATTTTTTAAATAATATTCTCGTACTTTCAATTTACATCATAATTTTCATCTTTGACTTTAACAATTGTAGAAATGATAATTTTTATTGATCTCTCTTTCTCAATTTATCTTAGAGTTTTAAAAGAAATCAAACTAATTAGTTCACATTGTAGTAACACAAAAATACATATATCTTAACAAACAGATAAAAATAAAATCATAAGAATATAAAAGAACCAAGAACAAAATAATCATATTTTATTATTTTCCTCGTGTTTTTATTTATGTTTCTTTTTCCCCTATTAAAAATAAGCATGCTAATTATATCATAATAAAATCTATATAAATTATATTAATAGAGCATTAACTCTATGAAAAGCATGTGTTTGATTAATATAATTTTAAATGACTTACCATATAGTAGTTATAAATGAATTACCATATAATAAATGACTTACCATATAATTATTTTAACTCGTTTTTTTATATTAATAGATTAATTAAATAATATATTCTTGATTAATATAATTTTAAATGATTTATCATAAAAATTATATATTAAAATGTATAAATATTTTAATCATTTATAAAAGTGATAAATCATCTATAATATCACATTGTTATTGGAAATGATTGGAAATTTTAAAATGATATATTTGACTGTTTCGTATTACTTTGACATATTTTTAGAATATATATATATAGTGAATGAGCGAGTTTAATTAATATTATTAGACTTAGATTAATTATTTTTCTAAAATCTATAATTTCTTGTATTTACTACTAATATAAATATATTAAAAAAATTATGTAGTATCATATGTATTTATATGTATATTATCAACTTATATACTGTAATCTATGTTATTTAATTTATTCAATAAATAAATTATGATAATTTATCTACATTTAATATGTTGAATTGTTTTTTGGAAACATATATTAGATTAGGTAATTATAGAAATAATTTCCTTTTAATTTTTTTTAATTAAATAAATAAAAATTAAAAAATCATCAACCAATTAAATTATAACAATTAATTGGAAAGATCTTATATGAGAAACACGTCAGCATAAATCACTAAAGTGACTTTTCAATTAATATATAGGAGGATATCATATTTTAACAAATTAATCCGCCAATAAAATCTCAAGCTAATGCCATCATACATTTCATAGATGCTTAATATATAAGCTTGTCCGAACATTTGCTGACTTAAGCGGACACACGTCAAAATATTCAACCAATTTTAAATATAACCACCAGCTTTGCAAAAAATACATAAAGCTTAAGCTGGTTACATCGCCGGCTAATATAGTTCTTCTAAAATACTACAACTTTTCGCTAGAAACACAGTCTATTAGAACCGATCCTCGATGTCACTCCCTTTCCACGATGTCTCAACAATAGTTGGCACATTCCCATTTCATTTTTGCTTGAACTTCCACCACATCCCACACTTAATCATAGCAAATCAGTTCCATCATTCCAATTGTTGGATGATAGTTTAGGCCCAAATAGTGGATACTCATTCCCTGGACATAGCGAATGATTCTCTTCAGAGCGTTGTAGTGTTGACTTTTGGGATCGGGCATGAATAAGAAGACTTGTTGTACGGCATATTGAATGTCAGGTCATGTGAATGTATGGTATTGAAGCGACCTTGCAAGGCTTCTGTAATGAGTCGGGTTGACCATGCGCTCTCTTTCATCCGCAGACAGCTTGGAGTTAACTTCAACTGGAGTTGATATTGGCTTGCAATTAGTCATTCCAGCTTGCTCTATTATCTCCGTTGCATATTGTTTCTCTGATAGAAGGATGCCGGCAGGGTTGTATTCAACTTTCACTCCAAGAAGTAAGACATACAGCCCATGTCAGACATTGTGAATTCTTTCTTCAGGTTGTATGTGATTTGAGTGAGCAGCTTATTACTTGATCCTGTCAAAAAAATGTCATCGACATAGAGAAGAAAATATGCTAAGTTGTTGCCACGCTTGTAAACACAAATAGAAGGTTCGGTTTTGAAAGTTACAAATCCCAGTCGTGTAACAAACTAGCTTAAGCAAGCATTCCATGCCCTTGGGGCTTGCTTCGGACCATAAAGTGCCTTGTCCAGTTTGCAGACATTGTGAGGATTATGCTTGTCTACAAATCTGGGAGGCTGATGCATATAAATCGTCTCAGAGATAGTTCCATGTAAGAAACCATTCTTTACGTCGAGTTGTTTGATGCTCCATCCTCTGCTCAAAGCCACATTTAGCATTGTTTTGATTGTTTCTGGTTTAACTACAGGGCTGAACGTCTCCCCAAAATCAACACCAGCTTCTTTTGTTTTCCCATTTGCCGCCAAGCGCGCCTTATGTCTTCTAAGAATACCATATGCACCATGTTTATGTTTATACAGCAGCATAGAATTAATAATGTTAGCTCCATGAAGTCTAGGTACTAGCCTCCAAGTTCTATTCTTAACTTGTGGATCGTACTCTTCTATCATCGCAGGATTCCAGTTCAGATCAAGCATGGCTTTTTGGTGGGTGGTTGGAAGTCTGGAAGAAGAGGAAGTGAGAAGAGTGAATATTTTCTTTGGTTTTACAATCCCGAGTTGACCATGAGTATTCATACGGGGCGCAGCTGGAGCACGAGAGACGGGAAGCCGAGCTTGAGGTAAAAAGTGAGAGGTACCAGCAGAATTTTTGAGGCTGGAGGTATCTCGATATTTTCTTTTTATAGGATCGTTCTGAATATAGGAGATGGTGTATCAGTAACGTCCAAAATTTGTATGAAGCTGTTTTTTGAGAATGTGTTTGGGCTGCATAGAATCTGGACCCGTCAAAGATCATGAGACATGATATAATGATGCGATTGGACTTCAGGTCCAAGCAACGGTACCCTCGATAGTGGAGAGGGTAACCTAAAAACAAGCAAGGAACAGATCGAGGTGAGAGTTTATGAACATTGGAATGATTGATATTTGGAAAACAAAGAAAACCAAATACTCGGAGATCTTGATATGGAGGAATACGACCATGAAGAACATAATATGGAATTTTATTACCAATGACCCTAGATGGAAGCATATTTCGGACATGAACAGCGGCATGGAGGGAATCCACCCAATAGGTCAGAGACAGTTTAGCTTGGAAAAGCAAGGAGCGAATAGCATTGTTGATTGTTCTAATCATCCTCTCCGACTTCCTATTTTTTGGAGAGTTGTGAGGGCATGAGAATCTTTAGTTGATCCCATGTAAATCGAAATGCTCAATGAATTTTGCATTGTTGTATTCTCCTCCATTGTCACACTGAAACTGTCTGATGTGAGTTTTGAATTGATTTTTGATATAGGAAGTGAAATGGAGAAACTTTGAGAGTATGTCGCTCTTGTTCCTGATCGGATAGACCCAAACATGATGTGAGAAATCATCAAGAAATAAAACATAGTATTTAATCCTACTTAAACTTTGTATTGGAGAGGTCCAGAGATCTGAACGGATAAGATAAAAAAGATTAAAACTTTTATTACTGGATGGCACGAAAGGAAGTTTAAGTTGTTTTCCCATTTGGCTGGCATTAAAAAATGGAAACACCTCCTTATTACAAACGAAAGAATCTGAAGAAATAAGAGAGGAAGAGTGTCATTATTGGAATGAATTAACCTCTTCTACCATATAGATAGTGTTTCAAAAACAAAAGTGGTGTGTTGTTGAGACTTTGTGAGGCAAGATGGCACAGGATAAAGGTCTCCAGATAGCAAAATTTTCCGAGATTGCATGTCCTTCACAGAAAAGCCAAAACGATCAAATCCTACGGAATACCAATTATCAGTAGTGAACCGTCTAACAAAGATCAGATTCTTAATTATTTGAGGAGCAACAAGAATTTTTTTTAGCGACAAAGGTTTAGATTTTGATTTAATTAAAGTGTTTCATGAGCAATGAATTGGGATGGAGGAAACGTTACCAACGATGACAGTGTTTATGGTGTCCATTTTAAAAACAGAATTGAGGATACCTGAAGAGGATGCAAGGTGAGACGAGGTCTGTAGTCCATGTACCAGTTTTGTGATGGTTCCGCTAACGTCATTGTATTGAATGCTTCCTGAAAGTCCGTCGTAGGCTGGTAGTTATCTGCCAGATGTGCCTTAGGTTGAGATTGAGGACCGCGGCGTGTGAACCCGTGTGGATTGTAGTTGTGTGGATAAGGCGTCCAAGACTGTGGACGATTTGGCCATTTATTTTACGGACCAATCTAGTAAGGTGGTGGCATTCCCCAGTTGACGTAAGGCTGGCGATTCTTGTAGTTGTTGTTATTGTATCTTCCGCGGCCGCTATTTCCTCATTTGTTGCTGTTGCGAAAGTGATTCCTTTGCTGGTTCGATTTCCTCTGGCCTTTATTTGTCACTATCAAAGCTATTGAAGAGGAGGAGTGATCTGATATCTTGCATAATTCATGGTTTTAACCTTGCATTTTGTGTATGAACTGATCATTTGAGCTAGTGTTTAGGTTCATATAGGTTTTATTGCATTGCATTTGCATGTTTTCAGGTTTGGAGAGGTGCAAGTGAAGTTTTGGATCCAAAAGAGTCATGAAACGTTCAAGATGATGAAAAATGGTGAAAAGACGACGGAAATGGACAGTGACCGGCCGCGGCCTACCCCGCGGCAGAACGAGCCCGCGGCGAAACCCTCAAGCCCCGCGACTGAACCACGGGGAATACGACGCCCGTGGCCAATGGGCAAAGAAATCACAGAGATCAACCATGGACGTCACCGCAGCATAACGAGCCCACGGTGAAACCCCGGATCCCCGAAGCTGAGCCCCGCGGCGTACGACACCCGCGGCCAACGGACGACAAAATCATAGAGAACCACTGCGGGCGTCACCGCGGCAAATACAGGGTGCGGCCCTTTAGTTTTTAGCAATTCTGATTTCGGTTTATTCTGGTTTAATGATGTTTTGTGGTTGAACCAGCTCAAGTTTTAGCTTCCAATAAATACTTCAAAGACCTAATTTTAGGATCTAATATTGTTTTGTCTCTAAACACATTGATATTTTGGAAGAAAGCTTGAATCTTTAGTAATTTAATCTTTCTTTCTTGAGTTGTTTGAGTTTATTTAACAATCTTAACATGATTAGTCTTGAATCCATCATGGGTTTAAGCTTAATTATGAAGATTAGTGAGTACTCTTTTTGGATTCATGGGTTAGGATGATTAAGTGAAGATCTAGGATGTTTAATGTTAGATTTATATGTTTCCCGTCTTATTGATTGTGTTCAAGATTAGTCTTTATCTCTCTAATCTTGATCTCTAGACATTTCATGCCCGGAAGGTGTTTGATGAAATGTCTGAACCAACTCAACTTTGCTCTAGCTTGAATAACCAAAGACATTTGATGTTAGGATTGATAGATAGTTATTAGAGTTGATTTAAATGCATGTTTGAGTGTGTTAAGCCAAAGAAATTTGATGTTTAATGTATAATGACATAGGGACTTGTATCTTGACAAAGAACTAGCCTAATATTGTGATCTAGACTTGAGGGAACTTATTGATTGATAACTTGCCACCTTAGATTGGAACTTAATTACTTGAAGTCAAATGCATATACCAATGAGTCCTAACTCTCTTTTTGATTGAAAGCTTTACTTATTGTCCTTGCTTGTTCTTGCTACTTTTATTCACATCAACAAAACTGATTGCACTTAGATTAAGCTCGTACTTGTATTCTCATTGCCTCATTATCACTTAGAATTCGATTGACACTCATCTATACTACTTTGATTAGGATGGAGTAAAAATCATTTATTAAATTTGGAGCCGTTTCCAGTTCTAGGTTGATTTTGACAGTGAGATTTAGTCATTGCTTGCGACTAAGTTTTATTTTCTTTTATTTCTAAACTGATACTCTTTCTTCATCTCTCTTTGAATGATAGGTGCATGAATTTAAGGAGTAAAGGACCAACAAACCTTGTTCCAAGAGTAGACAACATAAGTGCTTTAGAGAGAGAGTTAGCAAGAAAGAGAAGAGAAGAGCGACTGGCTCATTTGGAAAGATTGGGGTTCGAGATGGATGAAAATCAGGATCAAAATCATCAAGAATATGTATATGAATATGAAAACCATGGACACAACCCTCAAGGACTTCCTCTAGGGAGATCTTAAGAAGGAAATGGTCAAGGAGCTGCAAACCTTAGGCCACAACACCCTCCACACCAAGCTAGAGCAATCGGTACATATGACAAGTGGGAAAAGGGGAGGTATTCGACCTCAGCTGTGGAGAACAACAACTTCGAAATAAAGTCTAGCTTGATCAATATGATCCAGAGCAACAAGTACCATGGGATTGCTTTGGAGAATCCTTTCAATTATTTGGATAATTTTGACAAGTTGTGTGGCACAGTGAAGATCAATGGCATTTTAGAAGATGCTTTTAAGTTGAGGCTATTTCCTTTCTCTTTGGGAGATAAAGCCCATACCTAGGAGAAGAACTTACCAAGATCTTCTATTGAAACATGGGGTGAATGCAAGACGGATTTTCTCAACAAGTTCTTCTCAATCTCAAGAACAACCAAGCTCCGGAATGCAATCTTAGGGTTTCAGCAAAAGAACATAGAAGGCTTTAGCGAAGCTTGGGAAAGGTTTAAGAGATTTTTGTCTCAATGTCCACACCATGGTTTCACTAACGAGAGTCTCCTATGCACCTTCTACAGGGGAGCTTTGCCTAAGTATCTCAGCATGTTGGACACAGCCATCAATGGTTTCTTCTTAGGAAGAACTGCTCAAGATGGAATGGAGCTTGCAGAGAATATGGCTCAAAGTGACTCAGTGTATAATGATGATTATGATAGGCAAAACTGAGGTGGAAGTGGTGATGACTCTTACACAAGAAAAGAGTTGAAGTCTCTCCAAAACAAGTTGGACATGCTCCTTTTGGATAGGGCGAAACAAGAGAAAGTGGACTTTGTTGGTAAGCAAGCTCAAGAAGAAGCTTTTGAAGTTAATGAAGTTGAGGGTTTGGAAGGACAACAAGAGTTGTGCTTCATCAATATTAATGGTCAATGGTACAAGAAGGAGCCAAACTTTCAGTACCAAAACTCATTCCAGAACAAGCCTCAATATCCAAACACCTACAAGCAAAAACCTTTTTATAACAACCAGTAAAGTAGATATCCAGCCAATCAACCATATCCTCCAGGTTTCCCCTCTAAAGAAAATCGGTCTATTCAAGCTCAAGGAACCTCTTCACAAGTTCAGCCCAAAGATACAAGTGTGGAATCAATGTTAAAGCAGTTACTAGAATCTCAAGCAAGAAATAAAAATAATATTGGAGGTGAACTGAAGAACATCCACACAAAGATTGATGGAAGCTACAATGATCTCAACAACAAGTTCAAGACTTTAGAGAATCAGTTTGCCTCCATGAGTTCAAGATTTAAGCGCCCAATGGGATCTTTACCAGGGAAATCAGAGCAGAACCCCAAAGATTATTGCAATGTCATCCTTTCTAATGATGTTTCTGAGATTGTGTTGACTGAGCATGAGAAAGAAGTGGATGAGATTGAAAGGCTCTTGTATGGAACTGAGATTGGACATGTTGGAAAATAGATTGTAGCCAAGGCTGAGGCGTGGATTGTGGAGAAGTCTGAACACAAGGTTGTAGAGAGAGTTGAGATACAAGTTGTTGAGAAGGTTGAGGAAAAGGTTGTGCAACCATCTGAACACAAGGCTGAGAAACCGGTTAATAGGAAAGCAGTCAAGAAGTTTAAGGAGATTGAGGTGGAAAAAACTCATAGGGACTTGTATCTTGACAAAAAAACTTGTCTAATGTTGTGATCTAAAATTGAGGAAACTTATTGATTGATAACTTGCCACCTTAGATTGGAACTTAATCACTTGAAGTCAAATGCCTATACCCATGAGTCCTAATTCTCTTTTTGATTGAAAGTTAGTTATTGTCCTTGCTTGTTTTTGTTACTTCTATTCACATCAACAAAACTGATTGCATTTAGATTAAGATCGTACTTGTATTCTCATTGCCTCATTATCGCTTAGAATTGGATTGAAACTCATCTATACTACTTTGATTAGGATAGAGAAAAAATCATTTATCATGATCGCTGTGAGAGACTGTGACTTTGTGTGGTTTCTTCAGTCGAGTTTCTTCCATCTCCGACATATTCTTCGTTTCATCAAATGAAGGAAAGGGTTTTTGATGTTTGATCACGTTGATGATGTGATCGAACCTCTCGTTGAGGCCATTCAACATATACATAACCAGTGTCTTATCATTCACTGGTGCCTCAAAGTTCTCAAGTACGTCAACAATATATTTAAGACTCTGCGCGTACTCCTGAACGGTTAACTATCCGATCTATTTCGTGTGAAGGTCATTGTAGAGTTGGATGGCACGAGCCTCCTTGTTGTTTCAAAATTGGTTTTCTGTTCTTAACCAAATGTCTCTGGCGATGCCTCCTGTTTTGAATGATGATTTGAAAAGAGCTTGAGCTAAGGTTTCGTAGACCCAAATCTCTACGAGGCCATCTCTCTTCTTCCATTGAACATCATCATTGGCTTGAGGTGTTGATGAACCATCGATATGTCCTAGGACATCAAAGGTAAGTCAGTGAGTTTTAAAGAGCTCACGATGTGCATCATAGTTGAACACATCTAGATTAAGCACGAGGGGGTATATGTGACTTGATGTTCGTTACGCTGAAAGCCTGCTCAATCGCTGCCATTGAGACTTGATTGTAGATGAGCAATCAACTATAAAAGAAAAAAAATAGGGAAGAGAAGCATCAGAGTTTGGCTAGCTCTGATACCATGTAAGAATTTGAAATTTCCCATTGATCATTCAACGTTTGTACAGTACAATAAATACATCAGTTTGTTACGTGATCATCTCGATCTTCCTATATTACAGGGCAACTACTTCAAGTTAGTTTAGAGAACATAATATCTTTAGTATATTCGTTCACTTATATCGTACGAACATGTAGATGAAGAAGCTACAACAATTTCCTTCTCTTTAGCAAGCAAGACAGTTTGGCCTACCAAAGTTACACTTTTTGAGGTTTTGTCTTTCCATGTAAGTTCCAAATACTCGTTCTCCATCTTCCATGAGGGTGTCCCAAAAAACGTTAGGATCTTCCACTTCTACACAGTTTGGAGGCATGCAATGATTCTTCCTCCCGACATGTTAATGCCCACAAATATGGTTATGCTGGCTAAGAGCATCTCCAACTCACCTCTATTTTACATCTATAATAGCATTTAGAAGCAAAATCACTCCAACTTATTTCTATTCTTACCTCTAAGATAGATGTTTCTATTTTTTCTTTTATTTATAGAGGAAGAAATGTTATTCCTCTATATTTGGAGATCTTTATTTTAAAGAAATACATTAGAGAAAAATTCATCAATATTATAGAATTTTTCTATTTTAAAAGAAAAAAATAGAAAAATACATTGAGGAAGGTGTAAGATATGCATGTGGATATGATTTTCATTAGGTGGCAACCATCATCTACATCAACCACCACACATAATAATAATAGGTTATCATTACAAATATCCACATCAGATCTATGTTAACTGGTTTAGGCCTAACATATATATATATACAGCAATATCCCACATTTGATTGGATGCACTAGTTTGACAAAGTTTTTGCGTACTCCTTGAAAATCGATCAGCTCATCATCTTCATCCTCTATAACTGTAATTTGCTTTCCACTATTCTAAGCATTGTTAACAATAACAGTGTTATTGGTCTCGGAAAGGGAACTCAGTGCAAAATCAAGATCCTTCTTCTACACCGAATGGGAGGTATGTTAATAAAGCTTGCATTAGTTAACATTTCGTTATGAAAGTTGGCAAGTTTTATACACACGATTACATAAGCTTGTTTACCAAACAGATCACCGATTCCATATACCACAAATTATGTCCTCCGCACCAGGGGTCACTTACAGCGTCAGTTTGGTGAACCAATACTCATCATCGTTTCAGAATCTGTCGTAGTAGTGACAGTGATTGGATGCGCTTTCTGCCCTTCTAAGATAGCTGTCCCTATTGAAGTTGTAGCTAAGCACCACCGGGGTCCTATCTTCTAGCATACACCTCAAGCGTATTATCCCCTTCAAACATCCTACCTTTTAAACCGGAAAGGCTACAGGGTTGCTAGCTTTCCTCTCTTTAAACTCAATGTGTGATCGGACGTAACTGTCTAAGGGTTTATGGGAAGAACTAATGTATATTGCCAGCTGGCTATGTTGTTTTCTTATATAAATGGAGACATACACTATATATGTTGACTGTAGGGGCTAGGAAATCTTCTGAAGATACTGGACGAAATGCTTCAAAAATCAGTTCCAAACGGGTTTGGGTATCTTTTCGGTTACTTCTTTGCTTATATACTTTTTAGGCGTATATTATAGGGCTGTTGAAATCATTAACCTAATATTGTGTAAATGTAGCCGCTTACGCCGCCGCCTACACAAGAAATCGCAACAAAAGATCATCATTGTAATTTCATCAAAATTCTTGCTACAGTGAATTGAGCTTTCCATTTCCGCTACTTCACAGCTTTGTTTTGTATATTAAGCTCATTCGCTGAAAATTATTTGCATAGTCACTACAAGAAAACACAAACATTTTGACGGAAATTCCGACGGCGAAAAAGTTTGTCAAAAATTTATGAGAAAATTTAAGAAAATATTGAGGAAACACCAAATAGACATTCGTCGGAATTTTTTCGGAGAATTCTAAGGAAATTATGATGAAAGAGTTTCCGTCGGAATTTACCGACAGCATTCCGATGAAATACCGATAAAAATTTTATAACCGTTAGAAAACAATTAAATTATTTAAAATTAATAAAATCTCCGGGCTTCCATCGGAAATTTCTGACAAAATTCAAGAAAATTTATAGTCATTTGCCGACCGTTTTAAAGTATGATTTAAATAAAAGAATCGTCATAATTTCGTAGGAAAATTCCGACGAAATTCTGAGAAAATAGTAAATTTTAAAAAGTAGTCAGAATTTCGTAGGAAATTTTCGATGGCATTCCGAGGAAAAATATGACCATTGTAATTTTCTCAGAATTTCGTCGAAAATCCGTCAGAATTGCATGCACCTTTGATCTATAAATAAGGATTCCCCTTATTCTCTTCACTCACAACAAACTACAAAAACAAAATCATGTCTTCTCCTTATTATTTTCGTTCTTGGATATATCAACCACATTTGGATCCGAATACAAATTTACTTACAGAAGAATACGCAAGAGGTATTAAAGAATTCATGACGTTAGCTCTACAACAACCGGAAGCAGATCATGGTATGTTGAGATGTCCATGCTCTACTTGTAAAAATAATAGAAATTTTAGGACGAATGATGTTTGGACCCATTTATATTTAAAAGGGTTTATGCGTAGTTACAAGGTTTGGTACTTACATAGAGAAACTAGTTATGAATATGGTAGTACTAGCGAACCTCAGACTGCAGATAGATTAGAAGAACAAACCACGAATGTAGATTATGGTGTAGGTACTATGCAGATGGTAAATGATCATTATAGAGATATCTTTTCTTCTATGGTTGAAGAAGAAAATATACAGGAAGAACACAATGCAGAAGCTAGAAGATTTTTTGATATGTTAGATGCAGGAAAACAACCATTGTACTACGGATGTAGATGGTCATTCACTTTTATCATCTGCAAGTACGTTAATGGCTATTAAGACAAATTATAATTTAGTGGAAGAATGCGTGGATGTGATTGCTGATTTTGTGAAAGGTATTTTACCTGAGGGTAATCTTGCACCGGGTTCATACTACGAAATTCAGAAAATTGTAGCTGGTTTCGGCTTACCGTATCAAGTTATAGATGTATGCATCGATAAGTGCATGATATACTGGAGAGCAGATGAGAACCGAGTTAATTGCAAATTTTGTCGGAAATCTTGTTATCAGGATACGAGTGGAAGAGTTTTCGGTGCCATACAAAAGAATGTGGTATATGCCTTTGACGGAAAGATTGAAGAGGTTGTATCAGTCTGAACGCACAGCTCAACTAATGAGATGGCATGCAGAGCATTCAACAGATGGTGATATTCTAGAAGCATTTCCAATCAACATATCCAGAGTTTGCGTATGAGAGAAGAAATTTCTACCTTTGATTATGTATTGATGGTTTCAGCCCTTTTGGAAAGCATGGAAGACAATATTCTCTATGGCCAGTTATTGTCACACCTTACAACTTACCGTCAAAAATGTGCATGCGAGGAGAGTTTTTATTTCTCTCTGTTCTTGTCCCTGGACCAGACAATCCTAAGAGATCACTGGATGTGTTTCTTCAGCCACTGATATATGAGTTGCAACAACTTTGGACGCATGGTGATCTTACATACGATGTTTCCTATAAAGAAAATTTTCAGATGCGAGCAGTACTTATGTGGACAATAAGTAATTTTCCAGCATATGGCATGTTATCTGGATGGACAACGCATGGGAGGTTATCATATCCAACAGATGCTTTCCAACTAAAACAGGGAAGGAAAACGTGTTGATTTGATTGTCACAGGAGATTTCTACCACACGATCATCAATATCATAAGATCATGACTTTGTTTACGAAGAACAAGAAGGCGTTTGATAGTCCACCTCCTGAAGTTAGTGGAGAAGATTTGTGGAAAACATAAATACAATTGAAAAAGAAAAGGAAAAGCAAAACAACATCAAATTTTATTTGAAAATCAAGAAAATATTTGACTAAACGTGAAACATATATCATTCCGAAGGGTTAACTGGTTATTTCTCCAAGAAAATTACCATATAGTATTAGATGTATCCTAAACTATGACCTCGTTTTAGATATTCCCAAAACAATAGTTTCAAACTTAATCCCCCCATGACTTTAAAATTCAAAATCTGAAAATCCATAAACTATAATTAGTTGGTTTATTATTTTTAATTAAACTATAAATACTTTTAAAATGATACTTAACCAAATTAAAACTCAAACTAAATCTAATTATGAATCTAATTTGGGTAATTTTGCATAAGCTTTGTTATAGATCTAATCCGGTCTTCATTTTAGTTAATGGTTTATCGGTTAGCATTACATCATTAAACCAATTATAATTATGGTCTATGTATTTCTAGATTTTGAAATTTAAAAATATGAGGATATAAATCTAGAACGATTTTCTTATGGGGAACTAAGTCTGAAAATGTTGTTTCAGAGATATATATATAGAATGTGATCATTGTTCGAAAGACATTTGATGATATATGATAATTCTTGTGGGGAAATAGTTTGTCGATCACATTCCAAATCACCTGCAAGGAATTCAGTTTTATTTCCTATATTATTAATATTCAAAATCAGGTTTAATGAACGCAAAAAAAAAAAAATTGGAGGGAGCTAAATTAGCAATATTCAGCTGTGCAATGATGTTTTTTATCTATTGAAATATAAATTCATGTTATCAATTCTAATGCATCTCATCAGTTATTTTTATACACTCCCCTTAGTTTTGGTTGAGCCTTAATGTTAATACAAATATAGAAATCATATACTAATAAAAGGGAGCTTTTGAGGCTCCATAGAGCGTCAACATCATCATAAATTTCTTCTTCGAAAAAATTACACGTGGCATTAAAAAATAAATAATGTAAGTAAAAATAAATAAATAAAAAATAAGTAAATATATTCAAAAATAGAAATATTACATTAAACATCTATAGTAATATTATCATTTAAATAAATATATTTAGAAATAGAAATATTACATTAAACATATATAGTAATATTATCATTTGATATAAAAAAAGTAAATATATAAAATTTAAAAAATAGAAATACTACATTAAACATCTATCTTAAAATGTAAAAAAAAAATAGTAAGTAATATACAATATAATAAATGGACATATACAATTTTAAAAATGAAAATACTACATTAAAAAAAATAGGAAAATATAATAAATGGACATTAACAATAAATAAAATGAACATACTACATTAAACAAAAAAGGAAAATATATAATTTTACGTCAAACATGTCACTATAAAACTCATTATCTCAGCAACATCAACCTCACACCCATCAAAGAAGACTCCAAGGAACTCCAGCAAATAAAAGATAATGGCTCCACCATCAACACTTGATGTTCCAAAAACGTTTGACGATCACGAAGGAGATTTGTAACAAGGAAGTTTTGGTTAGGCTGATTCATTGCTTGAAAGCTTGAAACTTTCAAAAGGGGAACATACTCATGGGAGTTGAGTTGCTCCTCATAGACTCAAAGGTATTCTCTCAAACTAACCTATCATACTTTTATTGTTAACATTCATCACTAATATACAAGAAATATAAATATTACATCAAACATCTAACGTAATATCAAAATCAGTAAATAAATAAAATGTATAGTAAAATAAATGTATAGTAAAATAAATAATAAGTAAATATACAATATGAGAAATATAAATATTACATTAAACATCTATCGTATTATTAGAATAAATAAATATACAATACACTAAATAGAAATATTACATAAAACATCTATAGTAATACTAAAATAAGTAAATATACTATATAAAAATATACAATATAACAAATAGAAAAATCATTAAACATCTATTTGAAAAATGTATATTAAAAGAAATAATAAGTAAATATACAATATAAGAAATAGAAATATTACATTAAACATCTATCGTAATATTACAATAGATATAAAATCAAGAAATTTAGAATAAGTAAGTATACAATATAAGAAAAAAATAAGTAAATATAAAATATAAGAAATGAAAAAAAATACTTTGATCATCTATTGGAATATGTATACTTTTACGTTTATTATTTCTAAATATTTTTAAAAGTAAATATACAATACAAAAACAAATAATAAGTAAATATATAATATGATAAATAAAAATATTACATTAAACATTTATCATAATATTATCATTTGATATAAAAGCAAGAAAAATTAGAATACGTAAATATATAATATAATAAAAAATAAACAATAAGTAAATATACAATATAAGAAATAAAAAAAACTTAATTAAACATCTATCTGAAAATGTATAATAAAATAAATAACCAGTAAATATACAATATAAGAAATAGAAATATTACATTAAAGATCTATCGTAATATTGGAATAACTAAATATCAAATATAAGAAAAATAAATAATAAGTAAATATACAAAATAAGAAATAGAAATGTTATATTAAACATCAATCGTAAGATTGTCATTTAACATAAAAACAAGAAAAATAGAATATGTAAATATAAAATATAAGAGTAAAGAGAAATTCAATATAAGAAGCATAAATATTACATTAAACTTCTATCATAATATTAGAATAAGTAAATATATAATAAAAGAAAAATAAATAATAACAAAATACAAGATAAGAAATATAAAAGTAAATTAAGCATCTATCTGGAAAATGTATAGTAAATATATAATATAAGAAATATAAATATTTTATTAAACATCTATTATAATATTAAGCATCTATCTGAAAAATGTATAGTAAGTATACAATATAAAAAATATAGATATTACATTAAACATCTATTATAATATTATCATTTGATATAACATTAAGAAAATTAGAATAAGTAAATATATAATATAAGAAAAAAATAAATAATAAATAAATATACAATATAAGAATATTTATATAGTTAACATTTGAAAAATAAAAATTGTAACAATATTTTAATTTATATTGTATTAGTATAGATGTTAAGACGTCATATGGTATAAAAAATAGATAATAAATAAATATATAATATAAAAAATAAAGAATAAGTAAATATATTTAGAAATAGAAATATTACATTAAACATTTATAGTGATATTAGCATTTGATATAAGAAAAAAAAAGAAATAATAAGTAAGTAAACAATACAAGAAAAAAATAATAAAAAATATAAGAAATAAAAATATCATATTAAAATAAACAATAAATAAATATACAATTCAGAACTAGATATATTACATTAAATATCTATCGTAATATTATCATTTAAAATAATAAAAACAGAAATTAAATAATAATAAAATAAAGAATATAAGAAAAATAAATAATAATTAAATACAAATAATAAGAAATAGAAATATAAAACAAAAAAATTAGAATAAGTAAATATACATTATAAGAAAAAAATAAAAAATAAGTAATTATACAATATAATAAATGAAAAAACTAAATTACACTTTGATCGGAAAATGTTTAGTAAAATAAATAATAAGTAAATATGCAATAGGACAAATACAAACATTATATTACACATCTATCGTAACATTATAGTAACTAAATATATAACATAAGAAAATAAATAATCGGTAAACATATTACATTAAAAATAAATATAGGAAATATATTCAATATAAGAAATAAGTAAATATACAAATTAAAAAATAATAGTAAATATACAATATAAGAGATAGAAAAAAATACGCTAAAATCTATCTGAAAAATGTATATTAAAGTAAACAATAAGTAAATATACAATATAAGAAATAGAAATATTACATTTAACATATATCGTAATATACCATGGATATAAAATCAAGAAAATTAGAATAAATAAATATACAATATAAGAAACAATAAATAATAAGTAAATATGAAATATAAGAAATAAAAAAAAATACTTTAGACATCTATCGTAATATTATCATTTAACATAAAAGCAAGAAAATTAGAATAAGTAAATATACAATATAAGAATAAATAAACATACAACATAAGAACAATACTATTACATTAAACATCTATCGTAATATTATCATTTAACATAAAAGCAAGAAAAATAGAATAATTAAATATACAATATAAGAATAAATAAACATACAACATAAGAACAATAATATTACATTAAACATCTATCATAATACTAGAATAATATATAATAGAAAAATATAAATATACAATATAAGAAATAGAAAAACTACATTAAGCATCTATCTAAAAATGTATAGTAAATATACAAAATATAATTTTTACATTAAATATTTATTATAATATTAATATTTGATATAAAAAATTAGAATAAATAAATATATAATATAATAAAATAAATAATAAGTAAATATACAATATAAGAATATTTATATAGTTAATATTTGAACTCAAAATAGTTCCACGTTTAGCACGGATTAACCGCTAGTATATATAATGAGGTTCTTTTCTCTCTTTTGAGAGCGTCCATGTCAGCAAAAATAAATTTAGGTGGACCCCACATGATCCATAACTATTCCATCAGCCGACCTTTTTTAAAAGTCCATTTTGTTAATGTGTTTGGATTGATTTGGTTATATTATGTGTGGGCTGCTATAATTTTCTAATATATATACCTTTAGCTATATGGCCCAAAAACAAAATAATTATTACAAAACCACAAGCCCTTCTTATTAATGAAGGTTTTGTTTTGTAGCCTAAAGAAACCTAAAACTCTGTGTTTACGGTTTAGCATCGATTAGGTTTAGGACGTCTCTTCTTCCACGATTGAACCCGACTGTGTCATGCGTTGTTTGAAAAAAAAACCTTCCTCTACTTCCTTTGTCTCTTCATCTCTGTCTCTTGGTTACCTCCGTTTAAACGTTTTGCTCTTAACCTATTCAATGAATCTTCAGTTTTCATTTAAGCCATTTAACTCCCACGATCTCTCCATATCTATTCATTTGAGAAAAAGGTCAAAAAAAGCCTGAACTTTCAAATTTATGCCAAAAAAAGCTTGAACTTATGTTTGAGCCAAAAAACTTCCAATTATTTTAAAATTACCTTTTTAAATCTCATATTTTGTTGACTAGGCCAAATTAGCAACCCGATTAAGTCAACAGTTAACTCTTCAAACGTCTGTTAACTAGCAAAACAACGTCGTTTTGAAAATTGATTCACAATTAACAAAACGACGTCGTTTTGTATCTCATCCTTTTTTTTAAAATTTCTTCTTCTTCTTCTCTTCCGCGACAAACCATAAACAAAAAAAAACTATCCCCAAATTAAAAACCCTAATCTCTAAATTTTCTTAGGGTTTAGAGATTAGGGTTCTTAATTTGGGGATAGTTTCTTTTTGTTTCTGGTTTGTCGCGGAAGAGAAGAAAAAGAAATTAAAAAAAAAGGATGAGATACAAAACGACGTTGTTTTGTTAATTGTGAATCAATTTTCAAAACGACGTTGTTTTGCTAGTTAACAGAAGTTTGAAGAGTTAACTGTTGACTTAATCGGGTTTCTAATTTGGCTTAGTCAACAAAATATGAGATTTAAAAAGACAATTTTAAAATAATTGGAAGTTTTTTTGGCTCAAACATAAGTTCAAGCTTTTTTTGGCATAAATTTGAAAGTTCAGGCTTTTTTGACATTTTTCTCCTATTGATTTACAATCGATGCTTAATTCGTATCAAAAACCGAAAAGTACCTCAAACCCTATAAATAACAGAGGTTTGAAAGTGGAATCAAGCTATGCCGAAACCCTCTTTTTTTTATCTTCTCGGCAAAACCTAGAAGCCTTCGCTGAAAATGTCTTCCTTTGATGTTGTTATTGTTCAATCAGCCGTCCGCCACTTAACCTTTGATATTCTCCGACTTGGTAGAACTTCCCAATTCATTATTGGTCGCCTCCTCCGCATTTGGGTTTCCCGTAATATCAAGAAAAACTGTGAGTTTATGGGCATCACCCTCCTTTTCCTAGATGAAAAAGTGTGGTATTCTTCACGCTTTCACTCATGCTAAATAAATTTAAATGCCTGTGAAACATTATTTACTATACTTTAGTTTGTGCTCTATAATCATATAAATTGATTTCTCATGTGCAGTAGCCTATTCCGATTCCAAACTACATAAACGCACTATTTGAAAAGGTATTTACTGATGATTAGGTATCTGTCACATAAGGGAGTGAAAATGTTTAGTTCATACACATGCGAAAAACCAGTATATTAGATTCTTGAAATTCTTTCTATATCTTGATGAGGAAAATTCCAATACCATTGGTGGTGGGGTCGACTTCTCTATACCCCCCAAACTACTTAAACCCACAGTCAATCCCCCTAGACTGTTAAGCTCTTCTCCTAAACCCACAAACTTAAATGATTCATCGAATATCCACCTAAACTAATTATTTCAAGTTAATTACACAATTTTGCTTATGTAAGAGAAACTGCGATTAGAAATTCAAAACACGTTTAAAAATAACGATTGCCCTATATCCGATCCAATAAAAAGATTTGCTCCATGATCCACACAAAAGACCCGACACGTTAATAAAAAAAACCTAGGCTACCAAGCCCTACTCTGCACGTACACCTTAAACAACCTTAAGCTACTCTCGTGAAGCACATGTAACAAATTGGAAGAAGACAAAGATACTAAAGGTGGAGATTTTATTTATTAAAGATGGAGAATGCGGCCGCACATCTTGCAAGGTAATTATTTATTGTTATTTTGATTGATCATTGTTATTTGACTCACCAGACCACTAATTCTGTTATATGATTCTTTACTGCTATGTATAGGGACACTGAGAATGATATAAGACATGATGGTGAAATAGGAGATGTGAACAGAGATAACAACGTCGAGAACGACATCTATGCTAAAGAGGATAATGGTGAAGATGAAGAGGAGGTTGTTGATCGATATGAACATGAGATTGAGCAATCAGTTGCTGATTTTGTTGATGAGGAGTTCATTGGTCGCATGACAATTCCAGAAAGCTCAGATGAAGAAGAGGACGAGTTTGTTGCAAGAGATAGAAGGATGAAAAGCAAGTCTTTTGACAAATTGTCTATTGGAACAATTTTCTACTCAGGTTTCGAATTCAAAGAGGCTGTATTAGAGTATGCTTTGAGTAAGGCAAGAAACATTGTGCAAGACAGATGGGATAAGACAAAGCTTAGTTTTAAGTGTGGTGTTGGAGGTAAATGTAAATGGAGGGTTTATTGCTCTTATGATAAGTCGAGACAATGTTGGTTGGTAAAAACAAGATACAAGTACCACAGTTGTACTCCTAACGGGAAGTGTAAGCTTCTGAAAAGTCCTGTAATAGCAAGGATTTTTATGGATAAACTGAGAGAAAACAATAGTCTAATGCCAGAAAAAATCCAAGAGCAGATTAAGGATATTTGGAAACTAGTTGCATCAAGAAATCAATGCCAGAGAGGAAGACTACTTGCTTTAAAATGGCTGGAAAAAGAGTATGCAGACCAATTTGCTCATCTCCGAGGTTATGTGAGAGAGATCGAGAAGACAAACCCTGGTAGTATTGTTGTGCTAGATACGTCTCGTAATGCTGCGGGTAAGGATGTTTTTGATCGCTTTTACGTATGTTTTGAGAAACTTAGAAGTTCATGGAGAGGGTATTGTCGGCCAATCATAGGGTTAGATGGAACTTTTTTAAAATCTGCGGTAAAAGGGATATTGCTTACTGCTGTTGGTCGCGATGCAAATAATCAGATTTATCCGGTTGCTTGGGCTGTAGTACAAACTGAAAACTCGGATAATTGGTTGTGGTTTGTTCAACGACTGAAGGCTGATTTAGTTCTCGGCGATGGGAGCAGATTTGTTCTTATTTCTGATAGCTCAAAGGTAAGCATCTCATTACTATATTTTTTCATATCACATCTGCTAATATCTCTAATATGCCACCATTATTATTTGTTTCAGGGTCTGATCAGTGCAGTGAAGGCTGAATTACCTAATGCAGAGCACAGACGATGTGTTAAACATATTGTGGACAATTTAAAGAAAAAGCATAAGAACAAGGATTTTCTGAAACCAATGGTTTGGAATCTAGCATGGGCCTACAATAAGACACAATACAAGGCAGAACTCCAGAAGTTGAAAGACTACAACATGTCTTTGTATGATGATGTTATGAAGAATGAACCAAAGACTTGGTCATTGGCATATTATAGGCTTGGAAGCTTATGTGAGGATGTCGACAACAATGCAACTGAGTCATTTAATGCCACCATTATTGCAGCAAGAGCTAAGGCAATTGTGCCTATGTTGGAAACTATTAGAAGGCAAGCAATGGTTAGAATAGCTAAAAGAGATAAAAAATCTGAGAGACGCGAGGAGAAATTCACAAAATATGTGGTTAAGATGCTTGAATCGGAGAAGGATGACGCTGAAAAGTGTATAACGACTCCTTGTACTCATGGAGTTTTTGAGGTTAGTCTTTATCGCTGTTCATATGACGTAAACACAACAAGGATGACCTGCACATGTGGGAAGTGGCAGATAACGGGAATTCCATGTGAACATGCTTATGGAGCGATGATAGATGTTGGGTTAGATGTTGAAAATTATATTTCTGACTTCTTTTCCACTTCTATATGGCAAATGACATATAATGACTCTACCAACACCGTAAGAGGACCACGCTTTTGGATGGATGGTACATACAGGTTAATAGTCGAAGCTCCGGAGCCTATACTCCCTGGAAGGAAAAAAAAGAAAAATTAAAAGAAATTTCCGAGATTCAAAGGAAAGCATGAATCACCAAAGAAGAAGAAACAAACAGAAACACTAGGAAGGGGAGGCCGAATCATCCACTGTTCTAAATGCGGGGAAGCAGGACACAACGCTGCCGGCTGCAAAATACACCCGAAGAAGAAAATAAAGAAGACAGAAGAAACAATGGATCAGGTGAATATTTTCAATGTCTGGATTTGGATATTGTCTATTGAATATTTAATAACTTTTACTGGTGTTATGTTTTTTAGGATGTTGGAACTGTTACAGAACCAGAGTTCGTTGCTTTAACGCAGCATTCACATGCAAGTATAAACTAAAGAAGGATGGTGACCTATGGATGTTCTTATAACAAACCAAATCCTATGATGATGACTTTTGCGAGTTTTAATAATTCTAGTTTGGTTTTGTGTCTTGTGGTTTTGAAAAAATTTAGTAACCTTTTTTCCTTGTGTTGACTTTGGATATTTTCTTTTATACGAACAATTATATTAGACGTTGTCTACGACGACTTCTAGAGGTTTGACACTTTTGTTGTTCTCAGAAAAACATAGACTAATAATCTTAAGTTATTGTGATGATTGTGTTGGCTTAAGTTTAACATAATCGAGTTTACAAATGGTTTACGTTTATTAAACAAATGATGTCACCACAACAAAGTGGCTCCTTACAAACGAGAACAAGATGATGCTTTTGTCTCTTTCCCTTTTCTTTACGGGAAATAAATAAGCAACAAGTTCTTCTAACACATAGAACACAGATTGAAATTATAAAATTCTGGACAAAATAATGTGAAACCTTAAAGCGTCAATAGTAAAAGCCACAAAAAAAGAAGAATTTTCATGATGTGGTTGCAGCTTGCAACTCTCTAACTTTAGCCTGCAAGACCATCCCAGTTCATTTTCCAGAGTGCCACTCATCTTTTTTGCCAACAATTGCATTGAATAAAAATATTTCGGAGCTTATAACTAAAGTTCTTCGGTAATCTATAGCTTTAGACGTAGGTCCTGAAACAAAAGGGCACTGAAATCAAGTTTGCATCACAGTTGACATACATCTCTTAAAGCCATGTAATAGTTTCAATGCAACCCACGTTTTGTGTTTAGTCACTTTCCGGATTGTGTTTCTCTCCTTGCACAAGAGCCTTTGGTACTCATCTTTTTTAAGTTAATCTACAAAGCATTCAAATTTTAGAAGATGACAACCTATAATTTTACCCAGATATCAATCTCTGTTTCCACAGAAACATCCACCAAACCACAAATAATCCAAAGCAAACAAACATATGTGAAAACTTACATAGAATACTGTAGATGGTTGCTCTCTTTTACTATAAAAAAGATGAGTAACCTTAAACCAAAAACCAATCTCTATGAAGCTTCCTTAAGCTTCTCTTTTCAGAGAGGTAAGAACCCTAATTTCAGAGCAATTGAGGGCAAGTTATGTCGAGAGTTTCATATTCGGATATTTTGACTTAATTCGGGTCATACGGTTGGGTGGGGAGATCATTGGGTAGTCTTAAGGTCAACGTGATTTGTCTGATCGCGTTTTACAAAACTAAACGCAATTAAGTCGAGCTCATATAATATGTGGAATTGATTCAAAAAGGTAGTTTAGGGAGAAAACTGATGAAGCAAATTAGTTTAGGGGGTATCTTAATGAGCCAAAAAGTTTGGGGGGGGTTTCGGTGTGGGTTTAATTAGTAGAGGGGGTGTAAGGAAGATAACCCTTGGTGGTGGGATGGTGAATCTTTTTATCCGGTTGAGTATTGCCTTCTAATTTAACTAAGTTTTCTAAAAAAAATTGTGAATATATGGTTGTTTGTTTTTCACTGAATCTATTTCCCAAACAAAATTTTAATTCCATCTCATCTATTAATTTCCTAATATAGTTTCAAGTTTTAGTTAGACATGTTACTAGAGTCTGTGAATGCAGCAATTAAGCGTGTGGAAGCTCTTTTGGAGACGATCAGCAACAACACAATCTCTATAAAGACACCAATTTGTATCAAAGAACATTTTTCAGGCAAATAGTTACTTGATCAGATCCAGTGGTGCTATATGTATGTATATTAGTTTACTATTTAGGCTAATGCCTTTATATGATGATTTAATAGAGCTGAACATCAGATGCATTGAGCGGTTGTGCGAGGATCGTGGCTGTTATGGATTTTCAGAGAAGACTTATGGATTTTGTTAGAACTTGGAAGTGGAGTATGTCATAATTACAAAGATCTATGCATTGCCACATAGGGTTTCAAAACCAGTGAGGTTTTTTTCAGGTAGAGGAAGGTGGGTTTGCATACCAGTGAGCGTTTGAGGTTAACGGTGCATATGGAGAAGTCTACAAAAGTATATTACCGTATCCAAAGCATTTACAATGTTCTTCTTAGGCACATAGACTTTTTGGAACTTAGCTACTGATGTTTGCTCTAAATCTTAAAATTCATTATGTAACTGTTGAATCTGCAAATTATCATGGTATCTTGTGCTTTTTGGAAAGGTGATTATTCTTATGTTTGTGAACAACCGGAATTGGAGATTATCTAATTAGAACAAATGGTGGACTCGGTATATATAAAACCAACAAATCACTGATTAAGTAAAAGGAAGACAATGTGGACGTATGCACCTAAAACCATCTCACTGTTTTTTGTTTTTTTGTTTTCTATAGAAAAACCTGTTTTAGTAAATTAATTTGCCCCAAAAACTATTGTGTTAAGGCAAGTTTCCTTTCACACTATTAAAATGCTCCATCCCGAGTTGTTCAGAGAAACAAGAAACGCATGAACAAAGAATTTCGATAGGTGGTGCTGTAACACGAAAAGTAACGAAATGGTAAATACAAAACAAAAAGCAAGCGCGGGGTTAACGTTCCCTAGTAATGATTAAGTTTTTGACTGGTTTATATTATGTGAATTGACTTGCTCAATTTCAACAAGTATTCTTTGGATAAAAACAAGTACAATGAATCAAATATTATATTGCTATATTTAAGTAAGATGACCAGATTTTCTGTTCTGAATGAAAAAAAAAATCAAAATTACTAAGTCAAATATTCCACTAACCATGTAATACAAATGAATATGTTGCCATAAAAGATGAACCTACAATAATCAACATTTATATAAATGTAGACTAAATTGAGTGTGTAATTACAGACCTCTAAGAAGCCTCTAATCAAAAATCTCTCTATTGTAAAACCACTTGAGTCTTGACATTCAATGATGAATCTTTTGAAGTTATTGATCATCACTGTGACCATCTCGGTGGCTTTATGTCCAACATTGGTACAATCTCGAAAGACTAAATGTGTCCAGTTGGGTGGGAATTGCATCAAGGGTAGAGAAGAAGAGACCATGAAGATGAGATCAGGTTTGGATGTGAGTCATAGGATTTCGCAAGCGACAAGATATATAAACTATGATGCATTGAAGAACAATGTACCGGCTAAACAACATGGTCAGGAACGACCGGATAACCCATACCGGAGAGGTTGTACTCTCGCTACTGGATGTTTACGGCTTACCAATTAAACAACATAAACACTTTTTTTTTTTTTTTAGTGCAACACAAAACGATTGTTTCATATTTTCCCCTTAATATTTTTCTGTTAATGTATTTTGTATTACGTTTGATTGGTATTTTCAGTGACACTGAAATTTTCTACTATCTTTAGTAAGATCTAAATTACATGAGCGAAAGAGAAATTATACATATAACTAACTGAACTTCATAATCTACGACAAATGTCTTGAGATTTTGCATTGTTTTACTCATCATATTTATACCCATTTGGATCATTTAGAAGTATTTAGAGTCCATTTAGATGCATATCATGTGCATGTGTAATTATATAGGTTTGGAGAAACTCAAATTGAAGTTTAGAGAGTTTGATGGAGAAACATGAACAAATGTGCAAAGGAGGCTTCGACCGCGGACCAGTTCTGCGGACGAGCCCTATTAGCGGAATATGAGCAGTTAAGACGGGTGAAGCTGGACAAACCGCAGTCTGAAACCGTGGACATGGTGCATCCGCGTATTCGGGCCAGAAAGTTCACCTTTGGAATGTACAAAACACAGACCAAAACCGTGGCTGAAGGCTGTCCGCGGGATTTGATGGGGACATACCGCAGGTGGAGACTGCAGAGGATGGCGGTCCGCGGTCTGGACGAGAAGATTTCTGCGGACGACTCCCATGGCCTAAAATGGTCAACGGATTTCGACCAGTATGCTCCCATCTTCTCGACCTTTCTCGTGGGTGACTCCCCTGGCCTACCTCTGTCCACAGTCGACACCCAGACCAACTTATCCATTTGTTTTTTGGGGTTAAACCCGGGTTTGTCGGGTCGACCCGGTTTGATTTTTTTAAGTTATTATAAATAGTTCTAGACCTAAATCATGGATCATATCTCATTTTCTCTTAAGACTTTGTCTAATCTTGTAAAATCTTGAACCTTTTGATCATTTCAAGGAAATTCTTCATATTTTATTGTGTTTCTCTTGCTTATTAACATGATTAGCCTTAAATCTATAGATTTAAGGATTCTCATAGAGATTAGTGAGTAGTCAACTTGTGATTCATGGCTTAGGTAGATTAGGATGATTAAGTGAATATTTAGGATGTCTCTTGCTTGATTAACATTGTTTTATGCTTATTAGGTGTTCTTAATGCTAGATTAGCTTGATCAAGGTGATTTAGAGCTTAAGTAATTTCATGAACGGAAAATGTTCGATGAAATGCTTGAACCAACCTAATATTGCCTTTTACATGTCTAGCCAATGACAATTAATGTTAGAGATATTAAGTGGTTAGTAGGCTGGTGATTTATGCATGCTTGATTGTGTTAGGCCAACGATAGTTGATGTTAAATGCATGATTAGCATAAGGATTATTGTCACGACAATGGATTAGTCTATTTGAATGAGATCTAGACCTATAGACTTGTTGATTGTTTTGTTTGAACTTCCTATATTGAACCTTGATCAGCTTATATCGAATATCTTTTCTCATGGATCCATCCTTAATATTTGATTAAAAGTTTAGTTCTTGCACTTATTTCTTGATTAGATTTGATATCACCTTGTTTTATATTTTTATGATCTTAGCTTGTTACCAATCATACATCTTCTTATTTGCTTAGATTAAGAAAATTTGTGTATTCTTAGTGTTATAGATCATTATTTCCTTGTGGATTTGATCCTAAAGTGCTGCATTGATATACCATTTGACTGTGGTAGCGTGCACATTAGGTAATTTGGCGACGTTGTCGGGGAACTAAGTAGATTTATCATTAAGATTTTAAACTTTCATGAGATTAAGCTTTATACCTTATGCTTTGTTTTTCTTTGTATAGTTACTAACCTTTTATTCTAGCTTTTGTTCTTTGTAATAATGGCTGCAAGCTACTTTGATTGGCCACAAGAAGAGGGAGACACATTTGAAGATGAAATTGAAGATGAGCCATATTTGGAGCCACCCTTCAATGAAAATGTACTCACACCAACACAAAATTTGAAGGTAGATGAGCTTTGCAAAGAGAAACCAATGTTGACAATGAATGACATGGCAGCGATGCTCAGGTTAAATCTTATGCAACATCAGGCAACACTAGAAGGAATAGAGCTCACATACTTTGAGATAAGGATTGCTCATGATCTCAAAGAGGTATTTTATTGGGTTCCACTAACCCAACTAAAAGGTATATGAGCTTCTACTTTTGAACTTCATGATTTTTAGGATAGTTGCTTACCTTGTGTTGAAGATATTACCTCTGATTTGAATTCTCATGTGCTCATCAATGAATGTCTTGATCTGATATGTGAAACTAGAAAACCATATGACTTTAGAGTAGAAAAGCTTGCTAGAGATCATCTTGAAGTTTGTGTCGACAAACCTTATCTTTATGCTTAAATTGATCTCGAAACTGACTTTTTGATGCTTGATGAACCTAGACCTCCTCTTGAACTAGCTGATTTAGGGGATGAATTTGATTTGGATAGGCTCTTGATTGAGATAGAAAACCCCTATGTCAAAAACATTCATGGGAAAAAGAACATTGTGTTTTATAGATTGATGGAGATAGATTTGACTACTTTGTTAAAACCTTGTTTGAGCTTGTAGTTGACTTTGTGTTTCCACCAAATGCATTTAATTCTCATGACCATCTGAACCTCAAGGAGCGTTTCATAATTCATGCTACATCTATAGTGAAGCTCTTTTGACGAAAAAAACTGTCTATTTTCTATGGACAGTAGTGTGCTGTTTTGCGCACTTTATTTTTTGTTCTTGCAGGAGAAGGACCAAAGGTGCATTGGCTCAACCTTTGGATACTTATGACTAGTGAGAGCACAAAATTCAAGCTAGTGACTTAAAACAAGCGCGTTTTGGAGGCATTCCTGTGTTTCTCCATTGTATATATTTCTTGATCCTTTTTAGGATGTTTCATAGTTTTGGTTGAGGTTTTCTCAGGTTGAGTCTAGCATTAGAGAAGAGAAGAAAGGCGGAGAAGGACATGAGCCTTACGATATAGACATCCCGCAATAGCCTCCTCTAGTCACTATGAATCATGTCAGCTCCTTGCAGTGAATCTAGACACTCGCTGCCATAATCCAATCTCCATTTGAGGTATTACTCAAAGCTTTCATTGTATATACCACTTTTCTTTTTCGTTTATCATATTTTCGGTATCCCCTTTCTCTTGGTCACACAGAGACTGTGTGATTTAATTTTTGGGGGAAGTACCAAGTATCTAATTATGTTTATTTTGATGAATTTCAAGCATTGAGTCATGCATTGTGAATAGTTATTGCATCAGAAAATACACAAAAAAAATTCTGAAAATTTTCAAAAGCAACAAATAGAAGCATTTAGTTGCATCATTTGCATCTTTAGGATTGAGTCTAAAAGCATATAGATTGTATTCTTGCATTGGGAGCTAACCTTGTAATAATTTATGCAAAGGACTCAATGTGATACCATTCTCAATTATAATAAGTAGCTTGAGCATCTTCTTGATAACTTGTAGACTTCGAGCCTTAAAAACTCCTATTGAAACTTGTTTGATTGATGAAGCTTGCTCGTCCTTGAAACCAAATCCAATCTTACTTGAGTTAAGGAACCTAATTTATCTTTCTTACGGGCTCTTGTTGTGCTTGATCATGGTTACCTCACACAAAATTGAGTTAGGCTTATTCCTTTCTATCAATCTTTGGCAATTCAAGTGGCCTTCTCTCCTTTAGATGGTTCTCCAAACCCTTAACCCTACCTTCCTTTCAAGCCATTACTAATTTTTTGAGTGAGATCTCTTCTGAAAGTTTCATATGTGCCCAATGTTGAGAGTATTTGGAACGACAATGGTTGGTCCTCATTACTTGCTAGCTTTAGGATCTCATGATTGTCTAGCTCATAGGATGGTAAGGGAGTATTGAGTGTTTGATCTTGAAGGGTTGAGAGAAAAGTTATTGAAAAGAGTGAACTCAAAAGTCTAAAGAAAATATAAGATATTAGGGATCAAAGAAAAAAGAAAATATTAGATCAAAGAGTGTCAAAAAAAAAAGAAAAACCCCTAAGAGGAGAGAATAAAGATTCAAAAGAATGAGAAAAAATGAAAAAAAAGTAAAAAAGGAGTTAATGCTAAGAGAATTAGTGAATAGTCTCTAGTAAGAAAAAGAAACAAAGAATTCTAAAAGTGAGAGTATTCTGACTGTTATTGATTGTTCTTAGAGTCTTTGGGTGAGTGAAAGAGTGTTTGACATTGGGAATCAAGGATATGAATTGTTGTGTGTCTAGGAAATGGGTAGAACAACGAGTATTGAACATTGTATGCATGTTTTTTTCTCTTTCTTAGATATATTATGGATAATGTCAAGCTACTTGTTTTTGAGAGTAAACCACCATGAAAATAACTTGATAAACCTCTTACTTCACCACAACTTCAAGCCTTGTTCTCACCAAGCTAAATGATTAAGACCAATTTCCCAATTGAAAGAGTACACTCTGACTATTGTCTAATGAATGTGAGAGTAGGTTGTTTGGCTTGTTAGTGGAGTCTTGATGATGAGTGTGAAAGATCAAGGAGTTGAGATAGGCCTAGAGAAGTTAGCGTTTGATAGGATGTTTTGCTCTTGCTATTTGGAATGATTTTGTAAGGATATCGCATTGATGGCTTTGAAGAGTATATTTTGGTAATGAGCTCCTACCTTCACACCTCTTCCTCACCTTGTGTTTGAAAGTTTCTTTGTGGACAAGTATACGATAAGTTTGGGGGAGTTGATGTCTAGAGATTTTGCATTGTTTTACTCATCATATTTATACCCATTTGGATCATTTAGTAGCTTTTAGAGTCCATTTAGATTCATACCATGTGCATGTGTAGTTATTCAGGTGTGGAGAAGGTCAAGTGGAAATTTAGATATTTTGATGGGCAAACATGAACAAATGTGCGAAGTAGGCTTTGAACCGCGGAGTGAAACTGCGGACATGGTGCATCTGCGGATTTGGGCCAGAAAGGTCACCTTTGGAGTGTACAAAGTGCGGACCAAAACCACGGTAAAGGCTGTCCGCAGAATTGGATGAGGGCAGACCGCAAGTGGATGAGATGATTTCCGCGGATGACTCCTGCGGCCTAACACAGTACACGGATTTTGACCAGTGTGCTCCCATATTCTCGACTTTTCCCGCGGATGACTCCCGCGGTCTGGGTGTCAACCGCAGACAGAGGTAGGCCACGGGAGTCATCCGCGAGAAAGGTCGAGAAGATGGGAGCACACTGTTCGAAATCCACGGACCGTGTAAGGCCGCGAGAATCATCCGCATAAATCATCTCATCCAAACCGCGGTCTGCCCTGATCCAATCCCGCAGACAGCCTTCAACCGGGGTTTTGGTCCGTGGAAGGTGACCTTTTGTAGCCCAAATCGACGGATGCACCATGTCTGTAGTTTCAGTCCAAGGTTCGTCCAGCTTCACCCGTCTTCACTGCCCATAATTTGAGGATGGGGCTGGTCCGCGGAACTCGTCCGCGGTCGAAGCCTCCTTTGCACATTTGTTCATGATTGCTCATCAAACTCTCCAAACTTCAACTTGAGCTTCTCAAACCTGAATAACTACACATGCACATGGTAAGAACCTAAATGGAGTCTAAATACTCCTAAATGATCAAAATGGGTATAAATATGATGAGTAAAATAATGAAAAATCTGACGACATCTATCTTTACAAATCTAGAATTGAGGGGAAAATACAAGTTTTAGAATCTTAATTTAAACAGTGGAATATCCTAATGAGTACGGTTTCCAAGATCAACAAAGATTACGAGAAATTCTCTAATATTAGAGGAAGAATTGATGAAAGTATAGTGTATTTTTGACTACATTTATTTTTAACAAAACCCATAGAAGGATCTATATGTATATAAAGAAGGGTTTGCCTTCCAAGTCATTAAATAGAGTAACTTGTGAATGCTATGTGGCTTAATCGAAACGATTTACGACTCAAATGTGAAACAACTTATTAATGGGCTGTGTAGGGTTTATGTTTGGGCCTGAATTGAAAGACATTGGACTAAACATATGTTTGCGTTATCATCTCTTCCTCTTGGGAGACTTCACCGTCTATTCACCACCTTCTCCAACCCTATGTCATGCTACTGTTAATCTTCAAGTTGAAAAACTTCCGATAATGTCATAGAGTTAGGTTGATTCGAAGCATCGTTTTCGACGCACTCCTTAACCAGTCCTCTCCACTCCTCACAATTTATATATAAATGCATCCTCATTTACTTACTTTCTTGGAATCTTCAACTATTGAGGAACCCATCAGGCAGGAGCTCAGGACATCCAAGGGATTCATAAGTTAGGTGGAATGGGATCATATTTGGGAATGTCAGAAAGTTTGGGAGGATCCAAGACTCAAGTCTTCGGATTTGTCCAGGAACGCTTAAATAATCGAGTTAATGGATGGACTTTTAAGTATATACCCAAGGGGGGTGGGGGGAAGGAAATGATTATAAAATCAGGGGTTACTTCTTGACCAAATCATCTAATGTTTGTTAGCAACTACCTAAAGCAGTAACAAAGAAATTAACAAGTGCAGTAGCACAAGTTTTGAGGAGTTCAGGGGGAAATACAAAGGGAATGCACTGAAAATTCTGGGATAAATGGTGCCACCCTAAGGATGAAGGAGGATTGGGGTTTAAAGACATCATGGATTTGAATACGACTATGCTCAAAAGAAATTTTGGCGATTTATGGATAAACCGAACACTCTATTTTCAAGAGTGTTGATAAAGGATTTTACTCTATCCTAATCAAAGTAGTATAGATGAGTGTCAATCCAATCCTAAGTGAACATGATGCAATGAGAATACAAGTATAAACTTAATCTAAGTGCAACCAATTCGATATGGGGTAAAGTAACCAAATAACACAAATACGAAACTAGGATTATAAACGAATGGGAGAAACGAGAACCCATGGGCAAGGGCTTTGACTTTGGGTGATTCGGACTTAAGATAAACGGTTAACGCTATAAACAACTTAGTTCTACTAGTCTAGACTTTATCTTTAAACTAATTCTTTGTCAAGATAGAAGTTCATTTGCTTTCAATCACTAGACATCAAATGTCTTTGGTCTAATTAAATCAAGCAATCATTAAAACCTGGTCTATTGACTATCTAAACTTTCTTAACATCAATTGTCATTGGTTAAGCCAGTAAAGAGAGTTATCACTTGGTTCAGACATTTCGTCGAACACCTTTCGGGTACAAATTGTCTATTGATCTAGATTAAAGTGATCAAGTCTAACCTAGCATTAAAAACTAGCAATAATCATAGAACATGAACAGTCAAGCATTAAACCTTCTAACCTATTACCTAATCACCCTAGATCACCCTAACCCATGGATCCTACAAATGACTACTCACTAACAGGCATGATGAACTCAAAAACAGATGATGAATAAGAGTAAATCATTGCCAATGAACAAGAATAGAATGATAAATCAATATAAGATAAAAAGGATTCAAGATCCAAAATCTTCTTCACCAAGAGTAGTCTAGTCTCCAATAAAAACCAGAATGAATAAAAAACTAGGTTTTTAGGGTATTTATATCTGTTTGAAAACAAATCGGGTCAACCCAACAAGCCTGGTTTGACCCGCAACAAATCCAGCATTCTCGACTGTAGCGACCAGGGCTGGTCGCTATGCCTGGTCGCTATGGTCCCCGGGTTTCCTTTGTGGGTCTGTAGCGACCAGGGCTGGTCGCTACGCCTGGTCGCTATGGCATCCGCAACTCCGTATGGGGCTGTAGCGACCAAGGCTGGTCGCTATGCTTGGTCGCTATGGTTCCCGCAACTCCGTATGGGGCTGTAGCGACCAAGGCTGGTCGCTATGCTTGGTCGCTATGGTTCCCGCAACTCCCTGTGGGTCTGTAGCGACCAAGGCTGGTCGCTACGCCTGGTCGCTACGACCCCTTTTGCTCCAAACTCCACTTCTTTGGCCACCCTTGCCTCCAATCTCATCAATGAACATCTCCCATACCTGACATAGACAAATGTAATGGAATGCAACCTAAATATGCCTATATGATGTCCTATATGCTTAGAGTGCATTAAAAAGGATGACCGAAACTATGCAAATATGACTGATATCAA